>JAPEVC010000199.1:0-67268 GCA_027946555.1 Gnomoniopsis sp. IMI 355080 | reverse complement strand
CTTCCTGGAGGGGTGGGCTGCTGGTGTTGGACCCTTCCAGTACTCGAAGGGCCTGTAACCCATGGCCTTGATGGAGTCCTCGCTGTAGAGCGTGGGCGTTCTGGAGGCGACGCTGGTGGTGGAACTTGTTGCCGAGTCCTTGCGGCCAATGGCAGGCTTGTTGTATAATGCGGTAGGCTTGAATGGTGTCGGTGCCTGAATCTCATTGTTGTCATTGCTGTAGACGGATGAGGAGGCATTGGAAGACCCCCATAGGTTGCTCGGCGCCATGATCGTGGCGCCGGTAAGGTTTATTAGAGTTTATAACAGAGATAGCAGACCTCCGCGAGGCTCGACTCGCCTAGTCTGCCTTGCTCACACGCACACACACACAAAAAAAGAAGCTTTCGGTCGAAATCCCTTCACAAGGAGACACGCGCCTCTACACCAGGGACGAGCGTACCAGGCCGCTGTCACTGATGACTGGACAAGATGGGATGTGCGGCTCCTCGACTCCAGACGTTTCGGATGATTTTCATGCAGTAAGGGCAGAGGAATCTAAGAAGTCATATGAAGATCCAGTTATTAACGTCGTGTTAGAGGGAATCAAAAAGATCCTGGGGTCAATTTACATTATATTTGTGGAGAAAGGAATGGCCATGGTAAATGAGTGATCTCGGGCATGATATTCAGTCGATCGCGTGTGCATCAGCAGTCAGATAGATCCGGGCAGCCCATCTATGGTGCAACTTCGTGATGTCGCCCCCATCCTTGCACAGCTAAGGTTGGCTCACAAAAGCTTCCGCCTGAGGCATCGTCGAATAAAACCCTTTGCCTTGGGTGTCTCGAACCCTGGACTGGGAAGCAAGGTTCGACGACAGAAGGAAGAACGAAGACATCCATGGCAGCAACAGCTCTTGCCTACATCGCTTGCGTGGTCTGGTTCAGCAAACTACCACAGCAGTGTCGCATGTTTGACCCGTACTTCATGCGATGACAGGTTCTCATAGCCACAACGTGGGTACGAGCTTGGCAACAGGATGGAAACAAGAGGACGAGAATCCTGGGACGTAGACACAGGTCAGTGCTTGGCCATTTTTGCGTCCCGGAGGTGTCTCGGATCAGAAAACCGAAGTGGCAGTTGGGTTGACAGCAACTGTGAATACTGGTTCAGGACGCAGATCTTGTTCGTGAGAAGCCGGGGAGGTCCTGGTCGTGCGTCAAACCCTGTGCTTGGAATTCATAACTGACTCTTGATGGGTTCGGCCATGTGTGTGGGGGCCCTCTCTATACCTTGTTTAAGATATCCCCTTGAGATCGTAAACGATCTATAAGAGTTCCAGATCTGATAAGCCCTCCAACGTCAACAACGGCTCAGACTGCAACATTGCAGTGAGGTTTTGAGAACATAGTGCCAACTAGTTCCCATAGTCTGTCTGTCCACGACACCGCATTGCGCGTCTCGCCGTGAATAGTTAGTTTCACCGTAGGAAACGAATGCTGCATAAAGTTTTCGTCTCTTGTTCCCAGACAAATGTATGGCGCAAACATGTTCAGCGCAAACTCAGCAGCGCAAAGTCACTAGACGTCCATGCAGTGCAATGCCTTCGATATCGCCGATTGCGACAGCGGCACGAGCCGCAAGCACCGAGCCTAAGGTGCCGGAGCCAGCCTCGTCGACCCCACGGCGCTTGCTCTGTCATGTTCCTGCGCGTGATGCGAACGAGTAACCTTATTTAGTTAATACCTTTAATCCGAGCTTTGTTTCAAGACCTTCACAAAAGCTCCAAAGAGAAGCTTATTACCAAGTGCGGTTGAACTTTAGCTTCTCATCACCTAAACCAGTCAGTGCCAAACATTCGATTGGCGAAGCTTTTTTTTGCAGCCAAACGTGATGTCATGTGATGTGAAAAGGATAAGCATTCCAGCAAAATCAAATCATCACGTCGGCACTTGTTGAGTGGTTCATTGCTGAGAGAGGCATTCAGAGATTTAGGGTTGGGATCGTTGGCAAATCGGAACGCCCACATCTCGGTGTCCGATCGGTAGCCTTTTCTCAATTGCTTGCTGAAGATCCATCATCATGCGAGTAGTCTATTATGCATGCAATTCGAGCGTTGCCACCAGAACGCCACGCCGGTATCCGTGAGCCTGCTATCAATTCTAGTCGTCGTCATCTTCCACTCTAGTCCTCTTCGACTTGCGATCGTCACCAGTCTCCTGCAGACCATAGCCTCGCTTGTTTGACGACGACTGCTGCTCGACCTCGGACAAGAATTTGTCCACGTTGAACGGGTCTGCGGCAGCTTCTTTCTCAAACTGCACAGGTCCCTCCCGGGCCTCGGCATCTTCCGTACCCTTGAATTTGCCTTTCCCCAACACCTCGCCGAACCTTGAAGACTTCTGGATCTTTTCCATTTCGGCATCTCCCGCAGTCTCATCATCATCATCGTCCATATTCGCCCGAGGGCGGTAAATGCTACTGATGGCATCCTGCGCCGCGAAAAGTGGCTTGTCGTAGGCATTGTCTTCGTTGAAGCCACTGTCAAATCCGCTGGTCTGGTTAAAGAGCCGGGAATCATACATGCCCTCCTTGCTCTGTGTGGGTTTGGCAAGACCAAGCGCAATCTTTTCAGAGATGTCTCGATTCTGTTCTCGTGCCATGACCTGGACGCGTCGCTCAGCGCCCATGCGCGATTGTCGTAGCTTGCGCTCCTCTTCACGACGTCTCTCCTTGCGTGCCTCCTCACGCTCACGCACGGCCGAGTCGTCGCTATCGTATGATGCATCAGAGTCCGAGCGACTGTCGTAGCTGCCTGATCGTGACCTGCGTCTGCTGCTGCCTCCTGCCTTCTCCTCCCGTGCTTGTTGAGCGAGCATCCGTAAGTGATCCTCCTTCTGCTGCTTTTCCTTCTCCGCCAGACGTTGCTGCATAAGTGCGCGCTGTTTGACCTCCTCTCGTGCGTGCCTGTCTGCCATGAATAAAGCCTCTGAGAACTGTGCAAATTTGTCGTTGATCTGTACATCCTGGAGCCCCCGTCCGTCGGCAGCCAGTCTCTTGTCCAACGGCACCGTGAAACCTTTAGGATTCTTCCAGTTCGATACAGGCGGTGGGATTCTCCAGTCTTCTTGGTCCTGTGCGGTCAACTTCCGCGGAGGAGACCTCAGCACAGGCGGCGGGGGCGATGGCGGTCCACGGGGAATCTTCTTAATCCTGAACTTGGGCGGCTCCATGGGATCCCTCTGGCGCTCCACAATCTTCATAATGCGATCCTGCTTCTTGGAATTGTCGCCCATCTGATTCGCGGGCGTGTACCGCACGAAAGTCGGGTCCTTCTTCCCGCCTGTGTTGATGTTCTTGGGTTTCTGTGAAACCAAAGCCCCGCTAACCAGCTTCTCTAATGCTGCCTTGGTCCGCTCTGCCGTCGCGGCGACCTCCGCCTGGCTCGGCCTCTCGAGATTGATCTCTCCGGCGTCGGCCCGCTGGCGCAGCGGAATGAGGTCCTTAAAGCTCGTTTGTACAATGCGACCTTCTGCATGCCCCTGTTTCGCAATGGCGTCGTACTTGACCTTGCCGCCCTCGTCAACTGTAAGAGCCAGCGCATTTGATTTTGACGAGGAACCTCCTTTACGGCCCATATCGAGAGGGTACTGCGCGATGTGAATCTCGGGAAAGGCACCACCGTCGCCAAAGTCCTCGGGATTGCGTGGTCGCCATCCTACCCGCTGGCCATAGGCTGGGGGCCCGCCAGCGCGCTTGAGGACGACGGCGGTCTCATCGAAATGGTCAACACTAACGACTCGTGGGCCGCGCTGGGTGGCGCGTGTCGGTAGTTCCTCGTCTTCGCCTGTATACGTCGGCTTGGGGAGAGAGTTCGCGAGGGCGGATGCGAGGGACGCCATCCTGGATGTGGGTGGGTGTGGATGGTGTTGATGAAAAGATGGAGAGGGCGAAGGTTAGTTTGCAGTCCTCAAGGTTCACGTCAAATAACGGGGTGCACTTGGCGTGCAGATTTCCGGGTGCACGGGCCACCATTCCGTAGTTACACGGGGGCCTGCCGGGTGGACAGTGACAGTGCTAAGCCAACATCAGAGTTGTCCTTCGTCTTCATTTACGGGCAATAGTGTAAATTCCACAAGTCAAGAAGAAACAAAGCATCAGTCATTCAAGTGCTGATCATGCAGTATATAACATCGTGACACCGTATGACAATGGTCCGTTCAACACATTCCCCTGACCAGCAAGGCGATTTTGCAGCTAGTCTCAGCAACGTCTGCTTCATGCTACTTGATCACTCAATGCTCTCATTGCTTTTCCCATTCCTAAAAATACAACCGGTGGTTCTCGTCCAGTTGCTATCAGACTGAACGCCGCGCATAGTGACTCCCATAACCAAGCTGAGCAATTCCCGCAGACCCTTCCCTTTGCCCCCTTCACCCATGCTTCGTGATCTATACGTAACCCTTCCTTGCGCCTTGGAAGAAGAACCGGACGACAAAGACCTGGAGGGCGCCCATGCAGATGATCAGGCCGGATTGGACCAGGCTGAAGTTGATAATCCTCTTCTCGGTGCTCCTGACAGTGCTGAAATTGCGGTTCTCGCGCGTGCGGAAGTACTTTTGGTTCCGTGATATCGTCGACATCTGGCCCGAGATCTTGATGACAGACTCCTCGAGGGAGGTGGTCTGTTCGGGGGAGGTTCCTTTCTTGGACGGGAGATCGACTCGGGCTTCATTCTCAACCTGCAATCGTGCTTGTCAGTACAAACAATGTTTCCTTGTAGGGGATTCGCGCTCTTTTTGGGTCTGGAGTGGTGCGTACAGCAATCTCAAAGTCGACAAACTTGTCGGTCACAGTACTCATCTCGTTGTTGAAGCAGAACGAGTAGTCGCCGATCTCGTTACCGGTAAAGACAAAGTCTCCTTGACGCTCCTTGGTGCCCTCTGTTACGATCTTGCCCGACGGGGCAGTCACCTCGAAATCGACATCGAAAGAGCCTCCAGATTGCACCTGCAGCATCAATTAGCACCCGCGGGCTGGTCCAAGTGTCAGTGTGGATCGCGACGCACGGCAAAGTAGAAGGCGATCTTCTGGAATTTGTCCTGGTTGCTGGCATAGAAGCAGGCCTTTTCGTTCGCAACAAGCTTGTATGTCAATGCCGTCGCAGAGACCTGCGAAACAAACAGGGCAAACAGCCCAAATGCAAGGGTTGTCAGCTGCATTCTTGTGGTGTGGTGATGGTTTGGGAACGAGTTGGAGGGTTGTTGCTTTCGCGCCCCGACTAGCCACGCTGGAGCTTTCGATGTTGGACAGTTCGGACAGCGGCCGCTAATCTCAAAAGAGGATCCTTGTCAGCGACCTTGCAGCGTTACCATGACGTACCTCTCACTGCGGTCAAGGGACACATACATTTATATTGCTCTGTCATTTTTGGGTTTCAAAGAGCTTGTAAACATGTCCGATTATTTTGGATGCTGCTGCATATGCTGTGTCTTTGGACTTGTTCTCTCTAATTCGGAGTGATTCGTTCTTGATTTGTTTTGAAGCCTTGATGATCTGAAAGAGGGCTGGTTCTTGGTCTTTACTTTCCAGCCGCGAATCCGAGTCGGATTGTAGTTGTGGTCCTTATTTCTCTTCTGACCTCAACCATCCCCTCCCGCTGCACAAAACCTCAACCCATTTTCAGTGAAGCTGAGGTGAAAGTCAGTCGCAATGGCCATCCAAAACAAGGTAGCAGCAGTATCATCTGTTGCTCTTAGAGCGGGGTCTTACTTCTTCCTCAGATGGGTAAGTCCTATGCCACGAATATCACACATCATCAAACCGGCTAACAGTACAATAGGGTTTACTTCCGGTATGTCAAAGCAATCAGCCGGATCCGTGCTTCTCTTGACACCGTCAAACCATGCTAACAAGTCGATCCAGCCAATGGCAACAGCTGTGTTTACTCTGTTCGCCATCTACATCCCGACCTTCGTCTCAACCTACTTTAGCAGTCTCGCAGACGACCTGGTCTATGAGGAAACCGAGGTCCTCGTCAAGGATACCGTCATCAATGGAGATTCCAACGGTAATGCTATCGAGGATGACGATGTCGTTGTGGAGGAGGTCGAAGTCAATGAAACCCTCATCGTGGGAGAGCCGCCCATCAGCTCATGGTACTCTCTCGCGACCGGCCTTCCGAATCCGCGCAGCATGGCTCTGTCTCTCGTCACTCTCCTCATTAATGTTGCCTGCGTAACCATGGTGGCTGATCGCGTCTACCACGAGCGATACATCACTGCTGATGATCTGTCGTTCATCAGGGTCGGCTACGTGTCCGACACTGAGGCTAAGCTGCTCATCCGAGAACCCGATCAGTCCAAGATGCCAGTCACAATCGAGGTCCAACTGAAGGATGCCGAGCCACCCTTTGAGTCCACGCTGTGGCAGAAAGTTGGTGGCGTCAGTTGGACGGATAACGCGACCGACTTTACCGCAGTCGTCACCGTGCCTGCAGCTCACAGGGACCAGCGCACGTACTTGTGGAGGAGTTCCAACAACCACACGGGCGAATTCACCTCTGCGCCGAGAGCCGGTCACTATCCCAACAAACACAACGGCACTTTTACCTTCCTCTCGACATCGTGCATCGTAAACCGTCTCCCCTACAACCCCCTGGATCATCCCCTCTCCATCCCGGGTATGCGCTATCTCGCAAAGCTCGTCCCTGACTTGGGCGCACAGTTCATGCTCTTCCTCGGCGATTTTGTCTATGCAGACGTGCCAAAGTTCTGGGGAGGTGAAGCCGCCGACTATCGTCAGAAGTACAGGGCTGTGTATGCCTCGCCCGAATGGCCCCAGGTCGGACAGAATCTCAGCTGGATCCACGTCCTGGACGATCACGAGATCAAGAATGACTGGGATAACAACCAGACAGGCCTGTACGAGGCTGCAGTTGACCCATGGCACCATTACCACACCTCCGTAAACCCTCCTCCCGTAAAGAGCGCAGGCCTGGGGACAACAAGGGGCGGCGTCACCTGGTTCGAGTTCACGCAGGGCCCTGCATCCTTTTTCATGCTGGACACCCGCTCCTACCGCTCCAACAACGTCATCTCCTACGTAGACGACCAGAAGACCATGCTCGGTCCGAACCAGCTCATCGACCTCCTCGCCTACCTGAGGCGGCCCGAGCCCAGGGGTGTGCAGTGGAAGATCATTGCCTCGTCCGTGCCGTTCACGAAAAACTGGCCTGTGAACAGACAAGATACCTGGGGTGGGTTTCTCGTCGAGCGCCAGAAGATCCTCGAGGCAATGTGGGACGCCGCGGCTCAGGGCTACGGCGTCGTGGTTCTCTCCGGTGATAGGCACGAGTTCGCAGCGACCAAGTTCCCGCCGCCTGCAAACTCAACGTGGGAGGACGCGGCGACGGTCTACGAGTTCTCCGCGAGCCCCTTGAGCCAGTTCTACTCGCCGGTCCCCACATACAAGCAGACCGATAATGAGGATATCAAAATCAAGTATGTGCCCACCTCTCGTGTCCCAGCTACCAATTCGCCTTGAAGTAAACCGCTGCTAACCCATAAGCAGGTACATCAACAGCGGCTTTTCCAAGTTCGGCGCCATCAGTATTGAGAAGGATTCCAACAACAGCGCCAGAAGCAGTCTCTCCTACCGCCTCTTCGTCGACGGTGTCGAGGCATGGAACACAACCATCTTGTCGCCCGATGTCGGTAAGACGGCCGGCGGGCTTTGGGAACGTTTGACCGGTGCACTTTAGATCATAGCTGGATGTTATAGATGAGAAGGACTAGATACTCAGCGCTCAAGGTAAGACAGTGTGTGCCTTGTGCTTATCACGATAGACGCAGGAATGGAAGCTGGGGAGAGCCTTATTCTATCACGGGACCAATGCCAGGTCGGTATTTTGCAAGATTTGTATTGCCGTCCAAAGAAGCAAAGAAGCAGGGCAGAAGAGCCTGACGCAGGTGTACTTTGGGCAGCTCGATGACATGTTGTTGGTATTAGGCTAGCAGACACATGCGCATTTGCCGTCATTTTGCCAATGTCCATTCGTTAGGATAGGTACCCAGGCTTTCTCACAATAAAGGAAGCCAGAATCGGGTCTCAGGCTTTCAAAGCCTCAAGCAAGGAAGTCAAAGGAATTGAAACTGATCTACTCTGCACCATCATCACCATTGATTTTTTTTCTGTCCAAAAGACACTAGGCACTAATAATAGGCAAACACTGTTTGAAATGAATCCTTCAAGCCGACAGAAACCTTTCCGGCATACCCAAGTATCGATCGCAATACCGACTCCGGCTGAACAAGAAACAAAGTTGTAATTGAATGCACACTCACATAGGTTGCCCGCCGGGAGAAGTAAAATCGATAAGCTCATCAACCACACTCCACAGCCCATTGACACGCACGGGACCGTTCTCGTCAGGGTCTACCACATTTCTTACAATTGTGCTGCCGGAGCACTCCGAGAAGCCATCGCCAGCACCTAAGCCATTCGCACCATGAGCATCAAGTGGGGGAGTCCGCCTGATACTCTGGTTCATCCTCGTCGTTAGCGGCTGCGACGCTGCCCGGTCAGAGATTGTGAGGTGGTCCGAACCACTCATGAAAGAATAGTCGTCTGCGCAGGGCCCTTGTTTCTCACGGTAATCACGCGCATCCTTAATTTGCATGGCCAGCCTCTCGTACTTGTCGACTTTCTTCTCGGCTCTCTCTGCCCGGCGCCGCCATCTCTGAGTGTCTGATCTGGCACGGTCAAGATCCTCTCTCAAAAGAATCTCATTCACTTCCTTCATTTTTCGGGACTCTTCAAGATCCAGTCGAAGCTGAGCGTAGTCTTCGTTCTTTGCAGATAGTTCTGTCCTAAGACTGCGGATCTGATCGCGCAGAGATGAGGCAATCCGACCTCGGCTAGGTGTTAGACTCAGAGTATTGGATTCTCTGCTAAGGCCTGTCTCATCACTATATCTAGAAGATGTGCTCTGGTGGGACAGGCGCGGGATACCTTTGTAACCGCCACGGATTTGGGGAATAGGGCTGGAGTGGAAGCCAACTGGGCGGATCTCCTGTTGAGCTGTGAGTTTGAGAAGAGACTGCTTAGTACCGCTCAAGCCGTCGAATTGCGGAAGAGGCGGGGTTTCATTGTTCGATATTCTCTTCTTGACTGGCAAGCGGGAAGGAGTGGAAAGTCTGGACGGGTTATTGGAAGATTTCACTGAGACTCTGGAGTCATTTCGTGGCGCAGATATCGGGCTCATGTATGTCTCGGTCCTCCCAGCGCTATGCGTTGCACTCGAATGCTGAAGGCGCGGAATCATGCACTTTCTCCCACTGCTTTCTCCAGGAGTGGAAATATGAATGCTGAGTCTCGTAGGACTCATCAGCGAAATTGGCGTCGACACCGATGTCACGGGCTGGAGAGACGCGCGGGGCGATGGGTTGCTGGTGTAAGGGGAGATTACCCCAGCAGTCTCTCTTCGTTTCTCCTGAATTGCACCACCAGGCGTGGGAACAAACGGTGAGGCTTTAGCAGCTGTGTCAAAAATCGCCGCCAATCCCATCACCTTGTTCACGCCCGGCTTGACGCAGCCCTGACTAGTACAGTTTGGAGTGGGTTTGCGCAGACTGGTCCATGACGACTTTCTTCCCTGCCCATTTTTCTTGGTCAGTACCGTACGTGGCTGAGACCTGCTCTTGAGTACAGGAAGTGATGAGATTTGAATATCCCTGATTGCACGTCTTTCGAACTCGCCCCTAAGGTCAATGAACGATGCGCGAGATGACGGCACCGAGGCGATGAAGTCCACAGCCCCGTCCATTTGGTCGGGGGCTGTTCCCTCGGGCCTAGAAATAGACTTGGCCTTGTTCACGGGCTCGTTTTCGTTCAGGGACGCCGAGTCTGCTGAATTCCGTGATGATGTTCTCCAAACACTTGATCGCAATTTCGCTGCTGCAATCTCGGGATCCACATAAGACATCTTAGGTTGTAACCACATAGTCGACGGCGCTTTCAATATTTTCACGCCAAGTCCAGCCTGGTACTCAAACATACGGTCCAAATCGCATGACGACTGCTTCAAGTCTCTCTCCGGTGAGCCATCGACCTGGGTCAGAGCTCGTGGGCCTGTTGATCGCGGCTCATTCGTTGACGACGACACAGATGTGCAGTGATGTGAAGGCTTAGTCCCGACATACTGTGTCCCATACTTTGTCCGGGCCTTGGATGTCTCAATAGAGGTTGGTGTGGATAGTTGTTTAGGTTGGTCGTAATCTGATCTATGCGCTTCACCCTGAGGGATATTCTCTCGGCAGCGGTTCTCATCGTACTCTGCTTTGGGTGTCCCATTCAAGATCTCGTTCGATCGTGAGTGAGGCTTCTCGTACTCTGAGCTGTGTGCTCCGCTACGGGAGGGAGTTGCACACTGCATATATTCATCGTGGCCCGTGCTCGTGGTCTGAGTTGAAGCAGGAGTGGCCCGCAGGTGAACTTGCTCGTGTCCCGGTCTTTGAGTCTCTGTGGGAGTTGGTGTGGCTCGAGATCGGAGCTGACCATGATCTGATATGCGCGTATCAGACGAGTAAATTGGCGAAGGAACTCGTTGACGATGTTGAGCTTCAAGAGTCTCGAAATGCTTCTTGATTGGCGAGATGCCGCTAGCAACTCTAGACGTTGACCGGGGAGGAGGGGGAGGAAATGCATCATTGTATTCCGGAGAGGTGTTCTTATCACTTATTTGGCCCCGACGGTCCGGAAAATTTGAACATTTCTTGCTGTTTGAAGACTTCAAAGAGCTTTTGAGAGGCGTCGTTAACCGCATGGCGGGGTGAACTTCGCGCTCCTCGTCAGCAGACTCCTCTCTCGGAGGGGATAGAGCTCCCTTTGGACCAGAACTTGAAAGAGTATTTGAGATGTTCCGGGTTGACATTGACCGTGTCTTCCTTACTGAAAGAGCGTCGTTGGTACTATCGATCTGCTTGAAAGACACAGCTCCTGTTCGTCGACGTTAGAAAATCTCAACTTGAAGTCGTAGTACAAGGCAAACACTCACGGGTGCCAGAAGCCCCAGCCCTGGCATGACGGTCCTCGGTATATTGTCCGAAGTGTCTCGGATCGTCCTTGGTGTATCGTTCAGAAGATCGTAGACGGCTGTCAGTATATTCTTCACGTGGACTTGCTAATATGAGGTCATTTTCTGAGTTTCTTCCGAAACTGCTTGAGCGCCTTGGCTTATTGTTAGAGAAGGAGCTTTGGCTACGGCTGCGGCTGCGAAGAACGCCCATAGTCGTATCTAGACTTCGCATTTGTCTGACGACGTCTCTCCAGTTCGTGATCAGCATCTCGGTAATATTATTCGCGACATGTATCTTGTCAACGTCCAAGAAGGGCGGCTGGCCAGGGTCTTCGGTTGCTTCCTTGGCTTTCTTTTTCCCCTTTTGAGACTTTGATGATGATGATGGGGACCGTGGAACGATAAAGAGACCGGAGCTCGGATCTGCAAGCTTGACAGCGTAGGATCCAAGCATATCACCGACCAAGAGAGGGCCAAAAACAATGCCTAAGGCGTTGTAGCCCATCAAGTCGGACGTTGGGAGTGGTCGGCCACATTCATCTTCTCTAGGAGCTGTCTCAGCAGCTCGTCCAAGAAGACAGAGCAGACCGAAGACAGCACAGATGAGTTCCCTTCTAAATTGGGATCGTAAGGTACCAATAGCAAGGGCAATGAGTCGGGCACGGATCTTGCTCTGTTTGGTCCTGCTGAACTCTGGATCTCCATAAAGCTGGCTGTTGATCGCGATCATCGCGTCAAAAAGGGAGAGTGAACCGAGTATACCGCCTGGCAGGCCTGATAGAAACTTTTTGAAACATGATGCGATATCGTGTATTCCAGCATTGATGTGGACAGGGAGATTTGGGCTTCGAACAGTGCTCGCAACGTCGGCGGATGGTCCCGCGCAGTAAAACTCATAGAGCTCGTTTACTACTCGAATAGAACCCGGAATACGGAAGACGCCTCGGGTCTCCGGGGCTGTTGTGTGTCAGTCAGAGGACTCGGCAGTAGACAGAGAAACACGCAGCCAACTGACCATGTTGAACAAGATACTGAGCAGTTGCTCGAAAGCAAGTAGGAAGAATCAAGGAGCCGGGAGCGTATTCAGGTGGCAGGTACAGGAAGCTCTTCCCGCAGAGCCTTACCAGCCCCTGCAAATCTTGGTCTTTGAGGCTGTCTCTCTTGGGATGTATCAGGTGACCCATTACATGGCTGCTACTGCGTTGGCGACGGAGACTATGCTCAGTAGATTGGCTGGATGTTCTGCGGAAGGTGCGTGACCACCAGCCACGCTTATGAAGGACACCCGAAGCCTGACTTGGCAGTTAGGATAGCTCATACATTCGAGGTTCTCTCCGAGTTGGGAGACTCACCTCGAAATTATCGGGGTTGTCCGGCACCAATGGGCGAATACCATACTGCAGGGCGTCAGTAAACGGAAATGGTCTGCCTCCCAAGACCACATACACACCTTCTTTGCAATCCTGTTGTACTCTTCCACAAAGTCATTCCGCTCCCTGATCTCGTCAGTGTCTGACAGTCCTCCCAGATCACCACTGGTCGAGGTCCATGTTGCGCTGCTTTGGACACCACTGGATGTCTTTTTGACTGGCAAAGATAAACGAGCCAAAGAAGAAGATGCCGAGGGTCTCGGTTGAAGATCCGGCGTGTGGACTTCGCGAGACGACCTCATGTTTGTGGTCATCAATGAAAAGGGAGGGGCACAGTGACAGGAACAATCGTGGGAAGGAGGAGGCACATCAAAGTGCATCAATCAAAGCAGCATGGAGGAGAGGTTGAGCTTCGTCCAAACGTGATGGTCTCGGACATCGGAGTTGAATTGTGTTTGAGTCGATGGATGAATGCCCAATGATATTAGATTAGATGGGAAGAGCGTATGGTAACCAACAGTGCCGACGGGAAGACGGGTGAGTACAGGAGATGTTACCAACTATACTGGCGTTAATTTGATTAGCCAAACCAAGAAAGCTGCAGCACTGATGAAATGCAAATGTCCCTATTGCATCGGTAATGGTAGAAGACGAAAGAGGCGTGTAATGTGAGTGATGTTGCTAGGTGAGAAATTATAGCTGAGTTGTAGGAGACTTAGAAAGCCGGAAGGTAATGGGAGCCTTTTTTGTGTTGACCTACATGACCACCAGTTCTTGCCGTTCATTGACTCCAGTGCTTCCTTGCACTCGAACATCGTGCTTGCCTATCGCGTTCCCACATCGGACTTTAACCGTCTGGCCTGTACAACGCGGACGTGCCATCAGCAGAACCAGGACTCCATGGGACTTGAGAAAGTATGCACGAGGTGCATGCACGAGATGCATTTGACGTCCGTCGTATTTCTGCCAGACCTGCCTAGACCCCGCCCAGCCGTTGGTTCCGTTATGCTGTGGCACCGACACAGAAGCCCGTTCGCACGTGCGATGGGGATATCAACGTGAGAGTAGGTCAGGTATTGAGGACAAACCGCTCAATGTCTGCCTCTCACCCCATTCGGTGCTCAACGGGCCTTAGCCCCTTCTCCAGATCCTGACCTTGTCTAAAACGCATAGCTTGTGGTCTTGAATTCTTTAGATACCATGCCCAGAAAGGGGTAAAACCCCACTGAGTGTGTTCATACCAAAACGGGCTTCTCCTTCTGACCGAAACCTCTATAATGGCAGTCCAGACCAACCGCGACGAGTATTGCGCCTATGCAACCGGCCTCCTGGTATTCTTCCTTCCGCCCGTCCGTGACTGTCCCCCAAGAAACGCCCTGAAAATGCCTCGAAACAGAGATTATATTCCTTGAGTCCGGAGTGAAAACGGTACTCAGAATGCTGAGGACTGGGTTCCTTCTTGTCATGCTTCTGGTGGCATGTGCTCTTCCTCGCCATTTATGAGAACGTACTTCAGAATATCCGACAGAGAAATGATGCCTCGTAATTTGCTCTCGTCGTCCACCACAATCAAACGATGGACGCGAGATTTGCGCACAGTTTCAAATATCGAGTCCAGCCTGTCCTCTTCCGTGCAGGTATAAATCCCCTGGAATTCATCCGATCTCCTGCACATCGCGTCCCCGACCGTCTCTGTCAGCTCGTCGTATGCACCGCCTTTGATACATGGGATGACATCCACAGCCTCGAAAACATTCATCACGTGGCCTTGCCGATCAAGAATTGGAACGGCGGAGATATTATGCTGGACCATGAGCTGGATCACGTCGACTACCGAATTGGTCATTGTTGCTGTCGCAAGATTCGTATACGTGCCCAGGTTGAGCTCCCGCACCGTCTTTCGCAGCAGTGTCGTATTTCTCTCGTTGTTCACTGCAATAAATTTCAATATCCGGTATTGAGTGATCACGCTGACCACTGTCTCTCGACCCGTTTCGTCATCGATGTCGACAAGCGGGATTCTGCGTGCACGAGTCTGCAGCATGCGCCGACATGCTTCATATAGAGGTTTTCCTGGGTGAACGGATACGGTCTCGAGCGGTGCGACGCCAAGGGCCTTCTCGACATCTAAGACGGAGGGACTTGTCAATGCAATTGCCAATAGAGGGGTGACATGCGTAAGGCTGTATACCTCTCAAACTGCTGAGGCGGAGATTCTCAACCTCCTCAAATTTCTCGGGAAATTGCATGTAATACTGAATGACGTTGATGAAATCGGTACTTGTGAGTAGACCTGCGAAAGTCGAAGTCTTCGAATCCCATAGCGGAGCAGATACAATTGCTACCCAGTAGTTACCGGTTAGTCTCCTGCAGCACAACGCGTGTTCGCGAACTCGAAGAAAAGGGATCGTACAATTCTGCATCAGGATGTTCAAACAGGTTCGGATGAGAAGGTCATTATCGAGCATGATGAGTCGGAAGGAAAGCGGCAGAACGTCGTAGCTTGTCCGGACCTTGAGGAACTCGCGTATGGCCGTCTGTGATGTGAATTAGTCAAGTACTGCCCCAAACATGATGTTCCCACAACTATCTCCTTCGATGACAGCCAGCAATTCAGCACTCGCTGAGACACGGACCTAAGCCATGCTCTCGTCGGTAGTACATATGCCCACGGTGCTCGCCAATGGGTACCCCGCACCCACATGCACGCTGCGCAACGTACGACGGATCAAGCAGGTCAGCAGGAGGGCTCACCGACGTGGGACTGGCAGCTGGTGAGGCAGAAGGATGGCGACCCTATCGTCATAGCCACAGCGCATGCTGCGGCGGAAGATCAAGGGGAGGGGACAATGTCTCGGTCAGAGACGCGAGTCCTGATAGGGCATTAATTGCTTACCAGGCCCTGCACTTGATCTTTATCCAGCGGTGTCATGAGGGGCTTCTCTGGTGCCGGGACCAGCGCAGGCGCGGGGATTGTGCGACTGTGACCTGAGGGGTGAGATGCGGCGCTGGCTAAGTTTGGCGTGGCCGTGGCCATGGGAGCGCGCAGGTGAAGGTAGGTTGAGGGCGTTACAAAAGGGAGCTCGTGACCCGGGTGTCTCGCGACGGGGGCGGCGGGCGGGTTGGACGATGGGCCATTATCGCTGGGGTTCGCGGGGTCCGTCATGTTTAAAGGCGTCGAATGCGGTCCCTTGTGGCACGACAAGCTCTGGCGCGGGCGCGGGCGGTGGATGGAATTGCCCGGGCTGGCCGCATGAGGGGATAGGCTAGGCCTTGGCTCTCCAGGACCGGGCCTACAAAGCCTTGGGCCTCGCCGTCAAATTGGCCAAGTAACGTCTCCAACTGAGACCGCTAATAAGCGCTGACAGCAGCAGCAGACTTCAAAGACCTCAGAGACGTCACTTGTGGTGTCTCCGTCAGTGTCAGTCAGTGCCAGTGTCAGTGCCTCCCCTGCCTCGTGTGGTCGGCTAGAATTGAGAGTGGCGCCCTTACCGTGGGCGTCAGGAATTTGGAGAATAAGCTTTCCACATCTACACGAGCCAGCTCAAACTTCGCCGGGCGCCAGGTGCAGGCGCAGATTGTCGACCTGTCGACTTGTGTGTCCTAGGTGGGCTAGGTCAAGGTCAAGGTCTGAGATGGTGAGGTCAGACGCAAGTCAAGCAAGGGTGGGAGAGATCGCGTCGTCGAAAACGGAGAGAATCTCCGGGACAGATGGGGTGTAGGAGGATCGATGCTTGTACAAGTAGTCAATGTGCCTCCGCGATTCTGCTCAACAAGCCAACCGAAACAAGAATGCCTCTTCTTTATAGTGGCAGATGAAGTTGGGTTGTTTTCAAATACTTTGCCTTGCAATGAACGAATGCCAAGCAGCAGGGCGGGCAAAAGGCAGCAAGAAGCCTTGCTCTACCTCGACTTTATCATCAAGAGATAAGAATCTCCACTGGCAGGGGTCCTGCTCAAGCCCCAACCCTGCATTTATTTTGCATGTGAGATGATTCTGACGGCTCACTTTATATGCCACTCACTCCATCACTCTTGTAATGAACTGCTCATACTCGGCTACACATATCACTCTGTCTGGGGATCAACAGGCCACATACCGAGTTTGCACATTTCTGACACTTGGTTACTGAAAGTTGCTGCTAGAATGGCGATCAGTCGCCGCCCAATGCTGCAGGGCGCCAGAAGAGGAAATGGTGAAGCCTCTCTTCAACCTTGGTTCTGGGTGGAAACGCACTTGGGTAGGTAGACAGACCAGACAGATAGGTGCAGACTCTTGGCCACTTTGAGAATATAGATACCCAAGCATTGAAAGGCTCCAGCAACTTGATGTAGAGCCATTGATTGCTATTGCAATGATCACTAAGGATGATCGCCTTATAAGGTAGGGTTTCTTGTTTATTTAATAGGACTATAGAAGGTCCTCTACAACTTTGTTGACAATTGGGAAGTAGCGGAAGGTTAGGTTACTCTTCACTATGTACCATGCGCTTTAGAAGGTTTTGTATGGTCATCAGTTGAAAGAACTGGCCTGATGAAATGTACTGCATAGATACTGAGTATACACCTAGGCATATTTGAAATTCAGTGAGCACTGTTCAAATATAGGTCGCTTCTTGTTTCACATATCTGGGTGCTTGCCTGCCTGAGTCAAGACTGGAGCTATCATGTAGATCTTTCATAGTATATTAATTGGACCAGGAATATACTGTGCTTAATAGAAGGCAGTAGGCAAGTGAATGAACTTGTCAAAGCGCACTCTACCTGTGAATGTTGCGATCGATAAACGCAGTTAGCACCTGATGATGGCAGATGCTGTTTGCCTGAGTCTGGTGAGCACCTGCCGCCCTGCACCCAATTTGCCAGTGCCCCCAATGTTGGGCTGGCGCGACAACCGGCCGGAGGGCCCTTCCCTGCTGTGAATAATCCTGGCAGCGCATGACACTCACCAAACACAGCAACTTTGGTTGGGACTTGCCCTTGCCCGTTGGAACTGCAAGGTGCCCGTTCCGAGCTCCAGCTCTTTTGGCGTCCAGTTTGTCAACATTCAAACACCCAGGCAGTCGAGTCGCATTGTGTATGCTCTGGCCTCCCTCCAGCCCCAGCTTCCATCTTGGACTCATTCCCGTCGACCAGATGCATCTGACCCTTGTTTGAAGTCGTTCCTTTTTCACCACAAGCGCAGTCTTCATTGCATCGACTAAGTCAACGCCGGCGCCTATCTGAGACCAACCCTGAGCCCTCGAGGCACGAGCCACAGCAGGACACT
The DNA here is from genome assembly GCA_027946555.1 of Gnomoniopsis sp. IMI 355080. Lineage (NCBI taxonomy): Eukaryota > Fungi > Ascomycota > Sordariomycetes > Diaporthales > Gnomoniaceae > Gnomoniopsis > Gnomoniopsis sp. IMI 355080. Next base: position 49,572 of record JAPEVC010000199.1, on the reverse strand, counting down.
CCAGACTCTGACGTCGACTCTCTTTTCGGCGCCCACCATCGAGATGGGCATCTGCAGCTCCTCATGCTGTGGAGGTATGAATCTGCATCCGATTCTGTCTCCATCAACTCGTCTGATAACTTTCCCATCACAGCTAAATCCCGCGATGGCCTGTACGAGCCCGTCCTCGCTGACAGCGAGCGCGAGGCCGTTGCCGACCTACTCCAGTACCTCGAAAACGTGTGTGACCACTCCTTCCCTCCAACACCCGGTCTGCATAGACTAATCAGTCCACCTAGCGCGGCGAGACCGATTTCTTCACCGGCGAGCCTCTCCGAGCCCTGAGCACGCTCGTCTTTTCAGACAATATCGACCTCCAGCGGTCTGCCAGCCTGACATTTGCCGAGATAACGGAGCGAGGTGCGTACATATGGCAAGAGAAGCGCGCAGGTCATGAGTGCCACATGTTCGGAACATGTTGAGTCGCTGCCGGCGTGCAAGACAAGTCACTGACTAGTGCCGAGTAGATGTCCGGGAAGTGGACCGCGACACGTTGGAGCCGATATTATTTCTACTACAGAGCTCCGACATCGAGGTACAGCGCGCTGCAAGCGCGGCTTTGGGGAACCTCGCAGTCAATAGTAAGTTAAATGGAAAAGGTCGCGTTAAGCTGTCGATCACTGACACGGCGGATAGCGGAGAACAAGGTCCTCATTGTGCAGCTGGGTGGTCTTCCGCCCCTAATCCGCCAGATGCGTTCATCAAATGTCGAAGTCCAGTGCAATGCAGTGGGTTGCATAACAAACCTCGCTACTCACGAGGAGAACAAGGCAAAGATTGCGAGATCTGGTGCTCTTGGTCCACTTACGCGGTTGGCCAAGTCTAGAGATATGCGTGTTCAAAGAAATGCCACTGGTGCTCTCTTGAACATGACACATTCCGGTACGATCGATGGCAGTTCCCCGTAAGAAAAGGTATTGCGCTGACACTACGTGTAGACGAGAATCGTCAACAGCTCGTCAATGCCGGTGCTATCCCGGTCCTTGTTCAGCTACTCTCGTCCCCCGATGTTGATGTACAGTATTACTGCACGACGGCACTCAGCAATATCGCAGTCGACATGAACAACCGCAAGAAGCTTGCACAGACGGAACCGAAACTTGTGCAGTCTTTGGTCAATCTGATGGACTCCTCGTCTCCCAAAGTCCAATGCCAAGCTGCTTTGGCCCTCCGCAATCTGGCCTCCGATGAGAAGTACCAGCTCGACATTGTCAGATCGAATGGCCTGAATCCTTTGCTCCGACTTTTGCAATCATCATACCTTCCGCTGATATTGTCTGCGGTGGCCTGCATACGGAACATTTCGATCCACCCCATGAACGAGTCCCCGATTATTGAGGCTGGTTTTCTTAAACCACTTGTGGATCTTCTTGGGTCCACCGACAACGAGGAGATCCAATGTCATGCTATTTCGACCCTTCGCAACCTGGCGGCCAGCTCTGACCGTAACAAAGCTCTTGTGTTGGAGGCTGGGGCGGTGCAAAAGTGCAAGCAACTTGTGTTGGACGTGCCCGTCGCTGTACAGTCAGAAATGACGGCTGCCATCGCAGTGTTGGCCTTGAGTGACGAACTCAAAACGCATCTTTTGGATCTGGGCGTATTTGACGTCTTGATACCACTTACTCAGTCCACAAGCATTGAGGTTCAAGGCAACAGTGCCGCGGCTCTGGGCAACCTTTCTTCTAAAGGTATGTTATCTACCAACCGATAATTATCTAACTCTATTCTGACAAAAAGCACAGTGGGAGACTATTCAATCTTTATTCAGGCTTGGACTGAGCCCAACGGTGGAATACATGGCTATCTCAGCAGATTTCTTGGAAGTGGTGACGCCACGTTCCAGCACATTGCCATCTGGACGCTGCTTCAGCTTCTGGAGTCAGAAGACAAGAAGTTGATCGGCTTAATTGGCAAATCCGACGACGTCGTGGAAATGATACGCCAAATTGCGAACAAGCAAGTCGAGACCGAAGAGAACGAGCCAGAAGAGGACGATGAGGGTGAGGTGGTCAACCTTGCCCAACGATGCCTGGAGCTTCTGGGCCAGAGTGGATCCAAGGCTCATATCGAGGGTTGAAGAATGGGTTCTCAGAGTGTAAGGGAGCTTATGGCATTGGTTACAAGGCTCATTCCATTTGTCCGGGCTTTGGCGTCTTTATACCTGGACAACAATAATTGCATTTACTTGGACTCGGCAGGTTTTTCGGCATGGAGTTCCCCGGAGTATTGACCTCGAATATATAAGGAACGAGGGCAGCGGATGGTGTGGTGTGTGTGGTGTGGTGTGGCGTCTGTTCTTTTGTGTGTGCTTCTTGGAAGCGCATTTCAATATTCCCTGCTCGACTTTCCTTTGTCAAGGCTTTGCCAGACCCCGCAACCCATGGGCGGAAGCGAATGCATCACAGAGGCTGATTTTCTTCTCTTTTGTATGACTACTACGCCTGCATGGCTGCGAGCATCTTCTATTACGATCTTGTAGGTCTGCGGGGCCTAGTTACCGTACGCAATGTAATTAGACTTGTCCAAACATTGCGAGGGGAAAATGAATAGTACCTTCTTCAGTACTTCCAAACTTGACATGCGGTGAATGAACGGGTTAGTTTATGTAGCGATGCCTTTGACACGGCATTGGCTGGACGCTGTTATCAATGATCATTTAGACGAGTTTTGCTGCTCTTCAAACGGGTTCTTGATCTTCTCCATCCGGCTCCACTGCCACAGCGCTGACCCAGTCTTGTAAATCACCTTTCCATCTATCAGCGCCATTGGCAAAGGGCCGTATAGTCGCGAGTCCCTGGAGGCAAACAGATTATCACCAAGCACCCAGCAATGGCCCTTGGGAACCTGACAGTCCAGTGTCAGTGCCGATCACTCTCCCGACCTCAGCTAAGCCAAAACTCACCTGGATCATCTCTTGACGTCCCGTATCCGGAGTATGCATCAGTACATAGTCACCTGGCATACCGGCCACCCGTTTGATCGCGTAGTCTTCTGACACCGGCACCTTGAACTTGACGAGATCCCCGACTTGCACGCCCCGTCCGCGCCGGTAGCTGTGTGAGACGACGGCGCCATCGCCCCATATTTCCCAACCTGGTAGCATCGAGGGCCCTGAGGTTATGCCCCAACTGTAGAAATAGGTCCAGAAGAGGTGGCCTGCGCAAAAGAGCTTGCTGACGGCGATGAAGACGCGGAATGGTCGACCGAGGTAGGTTTGGCGAAGGCGGGCGGTTAGGGGGCTCATTGTGGCGGAATTAGTGTGTGAAGAAAGGGGGACTTATGTGAGGTTCATGTTGGGTATTTGAGGTTTGTCTGCGGAAGCTGAGTCTCGAAGGTATTGATAAGTTGAGGAGACCGAGGTGAGGTTGAACAGCCGTGTTATGATTACATAATCCATGTATTTTACACATTCGCACTTGATGTTGAGAAAACACGCCGTCCTCGAATTGATCCTCGGATGAGAGAAGTTTGCATTATGCTCCAGCAATTTGGATGAACAATGCTACATACGCTTCTGTTCAGAAACTACTTTGGAGATTTGTGAAATATCAACATGTCTGCGCTTTGGTAGGGGATATGTCAATGGGCCCTACACCCGTCGTTTACATTGAAATGAAACTTTGATGACATCCCCTACATACGTGAGCACACAACTCATTCTTTCTTCCCCTCCCCAACACCGGCCTCGCCTCTCACTCTCGAAGCCAGCACCTCCACAACCGCCACCAGCGCATTCCGATCCGCTCCCCTGATCCGCTCCACACCATCCCCATTCATCACCACACTGGGCCCCTTCCTGACCTTGTCCACACCCAAGACAGGCGCCGGTTCTGCTCCCTTGAAGAAAACGAATGTGGGCATAGCACTCACGCCGTAGCGGCCTGCGACGGCGTTCACATGGTCCACATTCACCTTGGCGAACGCCAACTGGCCTTTTAACGCGTGGTCGTCGGCGAGCTTGGAGAAGACCGGTGCGATGGCGCGGCAGGGCGGACACCAGTCTGCGTAGAAGTCCACTACCACGTATGTGGTGGACTTGAGGAGGGCGTCAAGCTCGGAGGCCGAGGTGAGCTTGTGGACGTTGCCTGAGGTTTCGGGGATGGGGCTGCGGTCTTGAAAGAGTACCTATTGGGGTGTTGTCAGTTAGCGGGTACAAATGAAGCATGAAGTAATGGAATTTGCGAGGTCGATTTTGAGATCTTTGCTTGTCCACCAGCATACCTGTACTCATGGTTATGGCATGGCAGGGAGTGAGCAAGAGTATGGGGGAGGTCCGCCCGAGGGTCTACGCCGAGTGCAGTAGAGTTGATGTTGAAATATAAGGACACAGATATACAAGAGGATTTTACACTTACATTGAGGACGAAGAAGGCTATCACGGCCAGAAGAACATAGTACAGTGTGTCCATGATCGAATCGTGAAGTGTGTAAGACGAGCGTAAGACGGACAACGCAGGTGTTGAGCGGTGGAGGCTAGGTAGGTAGATAATGAATGATATTGGAATCAACGGGCCGGTTTCTCTTTTCCTCCCCTGATGACCTGTGTAGGTACTGGGGTAGTTTCACTTTATATCTCCTGCCTTCAGTGTCTATGTAAGATTACACCTAGGCATTCGCTTCGGGGTTTACAACGCTCGTAAGAGAAATATCATCGTAGATAGAGTTGCGCTTATGTAATACTGGCTGATACCCTCCGATTGGCTCATCCATCAAAGCTACAAGGTAATCGTTATAGCTACGAAATATTTCAGTCTCGCAGACTCGAGCTTCGAATTTCTTACTCTGCAAGATTTACACTGCACAGCCTTGCGCAATTCGACCGAGAACATTTTCTCTCCCAGACACGTCTCGCTGCTCCCTGTCTGCGGTGCTTCTTCAATATGATTGTCTCCAATTGCGCATTCAACTCGGCCGCGGCCCTCAGGCGCGTCTTCATTCCCTCCAATCTCGAAGCGTCCAGCTGCCTGCACCTCGCTCGCATCTTCGTACCGGCCCTCCTGCCACCAGCTCAGCAGCAACAACAACAACAACAACAACAACAACAACAGACACGTACATACTCACGATGGGGTAGCCCCCAGTCCAAAGCACAAGCCGGTACTTGGGCGGCAGATCTGGACGCGCTGGTCAAGAGAACTCGTCCTCCTGGCCGGACGAACTCCTTTCCGCAGTCGCCCAGGCCGCCGCCCAGGAATTTGGACGGTCCCGGCCCGCGCGTGAAGACGAAGCTGGCTCGCCTGCCACGCGATGACGAGATCCGCGAGAAATTCGTGCACATCAAAGAGATCCAACCCAACGGAGTCGAGCATGTGAGCGGGTTGCGGTTGGTCCAGGATATCTTGGCGACGTTAGATCGCAAGGTCGAGTCCCTGGAGGTCATTGAGCAGCCGAATCCAAAAGGTCCAGAATCAAGGAAGTGGCCAGTTGCCAGAGTAGTAAATAAGAAGGAGGAGCTGGCGCGGAAACAGAAGGAGAAGGAACAACAGAAGAAGCAGGCGGCCGCGAACAAGGAGAAAGAACTAGAGCTCAACTGGGCGCTTGCACCACATGATGTTGAGCACAAATTGCGGACTCTAAAAAAGTTTCTGGCTAAGGGTTACAAAGTCCAGCTGCTATTGTTGAAGAAGTCCGGACGAGGGGCCAAGGCATCCAAGCAGGAGGCGGAGGCTTTGTTGGAAAAGATTGTCGAGGCAATAGCTGAGGTGCCAGGAAGCAAAGAGTGGAAGGGTCGTGAGGGTCAATTGCTAGGAAGTATGAGGGTTTTCCTGCAGGGAAAGTTGCAGGAAACGGAAAAGGAGAAGACTGCTACCAAGGGCTAGGGACTTGTTATGAGTGAATGAGGAAGACAAGACTGCATAGAATTCATGATAAGATTCAAGGGGGTTTTCTAGCGGGAATCCTGCAAAGGGGGTTTGTGCATATAGGGATTGTAGGGAACAGTGTATGTAAATACTCGGCAAAAAGCTTGGGACACAGCATCCTGAGCAATTGTTTAATATAGGTTTTTGCCTTCACTACACCACTACCTACCAAAGTACCTAGGTAGATAAGCAGTCTTGACAGCAACGAGAGACAGCACCGGTCCAGAATCTAGATTTCAAAAATTGCTTTGCAAAATGGTTCCACAGGCCAGTTGGCTTGTTATACAACGTAACTGCCCTCCAACCTTTACAACCCAAATAAATGACACTATGTACCAGTAATTCAGATATTCCCGACACTGGATGGGGTCTAGTAGGGCCCCTCCTCTTTCGCACAAATGTAGAAAACAAAAAGAATAAACAAGAAGAAGATGGCATCTTAAAATTTTCGTGGAAGTGAAAACAGGAAATAAGAAGAATGAAAAAGACAAAGAGGGGAGAAAAGCTCAATTTCCCAAAAGCACAAATAATTCGGAACAACAGGCGTCAAAAAATTGTTGCCAATACGGATCAAATGGGATATCCTCACATGCAAGTTGAGCTGCGACATCCCTACCATAAAGTTTCCCCAAATTCTTAGCAGCGTGGGGCAGCAAAGTACGTACTTTGTTGTACCTGCATCCCGATTTCCATTGTCACGGCCTTTGACTCACCATGACTACACCTCCTGGCCAGCTTCCACACCAACCCTTTTATTCATTTCTTTTTACAACAGGACAAGAGAATAAACGCCAATAATATCATTCAAGATGTCAGAACCCAGTGGCCAGCCGCCGTCGTCCGGCGCACCTGCACCGGCTGCGGCACCACCACAGGCTGCTGCTCCAGCAGCGCCTGCGCTCACACCTGCGCAAAAGAAGGCTCAGGCAAAGGCCGAGAAGGCTGCGCGCCGTGGCCAAGTCGTCGCCGCAAAAGTCGTACCTCCAGCTCAAAATTCTCCAGCTGCCAAAGGTCCCAAGAAAACAGCACTGGCCACTGGAGGTCCCACACCAGTTCCTGCCGCTGCGCAAAAGGCGAAGGGGCCCAAGATCCCCGATATGTACAGTCATCTTTACACCGCAAAGAAGCTCCCTCTGTCAAAGGCCGACAAGGATGTTCACCCGTCTGTCCTCGCGATCGGTCAACAGATGGCCAACTTTACGCTGAAAGACAACTCGGCCCGGCTCGAGGCGATGCTGGTCGCATTCATGAAGGTGAGCCGACAAGTACCAGCCAGTATCTCAACTGCACGTATACAGCCAACTGACCAGCAAACTCAGGTTATGGAGTCTTACGAGACCCCAGTAGGACAGACTTTTACTCGGCACTTCCTCCCTCAGTGTCTGAACCCACAAATCGACTATCTAATTGGATGTCGTCCAATGTGTGCTTCAATGGGTAACGCCATCCGCATGCTGAAAGCCAAAATCGCCAACCTTGTGGAGCTTAACGTTCCTGATGAGGAAGCAAAAGAGACTCTGCGGACAGCTATTGAGCTCTTCATTCAAGAGCGGATACTCTACGCAGAAGATGCCATTGTCTCTAAGGCTGTGTCCATTATCGAAGACGACGAGACCCTTCTCACATACGGGCATTCAAGGCTGGTGCGATTGTCTCTACAGAAAGCTCACGCTGCAGGACGCAAATTCAAAGTGACCGTTGTGGACGACGCGGTGGACGAAGCCCTTGACTGCTCCGGGAGGGAACTTGCCAAGATCCTCCGCGACGACGGCATCGAGGTTACTTATCAGCCCCAGCTTTTTGGCATTGACTCCCACATCAAGAGCGTATCAAAAGTGCTGTTGGGGGCCGAAGCCATGTTCGCAAACGGTTCCATATACGCACCAGCAGGTACAGCAGAAATTGCCGAGGCGGCCAAGAGCAGCGATGTTCCTGTCGTTGCTCTCCTTGAGACGGTCAACTGCGACAGGGAGCGTGTCTCGGCAGGCACCCTTACATATAATGAGATCGATCCTGAGGCATTTGAAGCGGATTCATTTCGCCTTTTGTTTGATACCACACCCGGAAAGAGCATCTCGATCGTCGTAACGGAGAGTGAGGAGGCAAACGCCAGTGGCTCAACCTCGGCTATTCTATCTGCACTGAAGAGGTTGGACGAGCGTCATGTGAATTCGAATTGAGGAGTCAGCTGTGGGGCCAAAGAAGATAGAGGGTATTGAATTGAGGAGGTCGGAGAACGTTCTAGAGATCGAATAATTATCTTCTCGACAGCGTGCTGGTTGAGACGATAAGGAGATGAAAAGGCTCATAGACGATGGAGCTCAGACGAATGATTTGATAGCAGAACGAGATTCTTTAGCCCACTTGTGACGTGAGAACGTAATAGCCTCTAGACTTTGATATCGACTGATGTGCCTGTCGACAATGCAAGCTTGAGGGCATGATTAGCCAAGTCACAAATAGTAGTACACTGCCGACCTGCTTCGACTCAATCTCTCATTTTGTCCTCATTGTGCTCTCTATACGGTCCTGCGCCCGTTTGATCATGGGCCGGGACCTCCAGATATCTTGGCGCTCCTATGCCGTCGCAGGTACACCAGCCCCTTCACTTTCTCTTGCCGCCCTCCGTGCGCGCTTCTCCAGGATGGCCTGTTTCCTCTCCTCCAAGATGGCCACCTGCTTCTCGTCGACGTTTTGAAGCCAGTACCCGAAGCTGGCGCCACACCCGGCAAAGATTGGGTATGCCCAGAGCATTTTCGGGGCGAGGGGTGATGTGTTCTGCAGGCCCAGCTGCCATGCGCGGGTTGCGACGCCTAGCGGTCCATAACAGTTAGCCAATCGTCTTGCTCATGGACTGAATGAACGACGGTGGATGAGAGAATGGGTATTCGTACCGAAGCCGGCCCAGAAGAGGATGCGGGAGACCATCTTGTCGGCGCGATTGACCGTAACAGACGCGGTGAATGAATGGAGAGTTGGTTTGATTCGAAGTGTTGCTCGCTGGAGCACTTCTCAAAAGGTCGTCCTCGCTGGGAAGGGTGTGTTTCGGGGAAGGTATCTTCGATTGAAGTCGAGTTGATGGCTAATGGCTCGCACTTTACTGGGCACTCAAGTGACTGACGTTGTCGGCCTGAGGTCTTTTCCAGGTCCGACCTGCGTGGAGGCCGGCGCTATACCTGTCATCCCTGTCCCTTTACCTAGACAGTTAGTACCGAGCAACATGGCCCACTTTGCGGCTCCCTTCTCTTTGACTCCACAGCCCTTTTGGGACCCCTGTCCACCGGCCGCGCGACCTGCGTTTGGTTTTCTTTCGCGACCGACTCGGAACTGTCTGTCGCATCTGAATCCTCTCCCTATTACCTAGGTACATTACTTCCTCATCAACCTTTGCACACCATCTCTTTCTTTGACACTCTCCTACCTTCCGCGACCTATCAGGGCATTTTTCAAGCCTGTCCAAATCAGATGCAATCACCTTCACTTTAATCTTGCCTCTCGAGGCATCACGGTTCGAAGATGGCGGTCGCAGCCGTCAACGCGACGGCTCCTGCGATGTCTAACGCCGATGCATCCATGGACGCCGACACCAAAATGCTCAACGGACATACGGTTGTTCCCAAGCCAAGAAAGTTCAAGGCGTCTGAGCTGCCCCTACCATCCTCCACCCGCTCAGCCATTGAAGACCTCGCCCATTCGTTCAAGAAGAAGGGCGGCTACGATGAGACGCGCAAGAACGTCTGGGAGACTTTCGAGTCCAGTGTATGTGCTAGTTATGATATACGCCATTCTGAACCGATGTATATGCTGAACCATGTCTTCACCCGTACAGGAGTCTCGCGATCAAATCCTCAAAGCAATTCTCGAAGTCGCCGAAGCAGAGATCGAACGTAATCCAACCCAACTCTTGACCATCGAGCGCGGAAAAGCCGTCGCCCTCATCGATGGCGCTCTCGATCGCACAGGCGTCTACAAGAGTGCCGAATCCATGCTCCAACAGCTCATCCCCATCGGCCCCATCGAGGAGCAGATTCGCAAGCTGCGCGCCGCTGATATTGGGGCCGAGGCCGCAGAAGCGGAGCGCATCAAGGGTTCCAAGACTGATATGGACTATGCCATCGACACAGCTACCAGACGCGGGGAACGCGACAAACAGTATGCTGAGCTCAAGAGCATGGAGGAGCGCATCGCGCGCCAGAAGAGGGAGATTGCTGAGATGGAGGAGCGCGCTCAGCAGAAGAAACGTGAGGCGGAGCGCGCTGCTCGGGAGGAGAAGCGAAAGCAGGAACGCGATGAGAGAGAGAAACAGAGACAGAAAGAGCGGGAAGAGCGTGAACGCGAACGAGCGCGTGAGCGGGAACGGTCCAGGGCGCGTGAGCGTTCGAGACCACGGGAGCGCTCCAGAGACCGTGATCGCTCCAGGGTGCGTGATCGAGCTCGCTCACAGGATCGCCGTGACAGAGACAGAGATAGATCCCGCGATCGCAGAGCTCGCCCACGGTCACGCGACCGTTCAAGAGACCGACATCGTCGACGCCGAAGCAGGGACGATAGCCGAGGACGCCACGAAAAAGTCAAGAAGGAGCTCTCCAAGGAAGAACTCTCTCGTCTTGAGGAGGAGGCTCTGGCGGATTTGCTGAGAGACAGCAAGCGGGTGGCTGCCAAGCAGCCTGAGCTGGAAGTTGACGAGGAACTCAAGCCACCGCCTCGCAAGACTATGCCCGCGTCGGCCATCCAGCCTATCCGCAGAGACAGTCCCAAGGTTGCAGAGGTGAAGAAGCCGGTCGAGGCTATCCCATCGAAGATGAAACCAGAAGAGTCCACGCAGTCCAAGAGCGTCAAACCTGCGGAAGGCAAGGCAACAGAAGATGTTAAGAAACCGAAGGCACCTGAGGAAGTCAAGATCAAGGAAGAACGGAAGCGGTCTCGCACGCCTACTCGACACCGCTCGCGATCCCGACACAGGTCAGTAGTGGCATCGGCATCAAAAGATGCACGAAGCAGGAGCCGTCACAGATCTTCCAGTGCAAGGCCGAGACGCTCTTCACTGAGAGATGACCCAAGGAGAGATTCAAGACGTAGTCGATCTCCTTCCAGGAGAAGAGAGCTGGAAGTCAGGCCCGAGTGGAATGTCTACAGGCCGAGTCGTGATAAGTCTACTACACGAAGTAAGAGGCATGCCGACGACACAAAAGATTCTCGAGATACGCGAGATAGACGGGCCAGTCGCAGTAGGGATCGCCATACGCGACGCTCGAGAAGCCGATCTGCACGGAGAGACACCAGACGACGATCTCGGAGCGTCTCCCGACCTCGGCGAGACCACTACAGCTCTTTCGCTAGATCTCGATCCCGCAGACGCACTCCAGACCGAGCTGACCGCCGTGAGAGATCACGGTCTACCAAGCGAAGACGTTCAAGATCGAATTCACGTCCGCGGCGACGTTCCAGGTCCAAGGCACGTGCGCGATCCCCCTCGAAATCCAGAAAGAGAGAACGATCGCGATCACCGCGCAGAAGATCACGAAGCACCGACCGAGGTATCAAGCGAGCTCGCACCAAATCTCCAATCCCCGAGAGCCGACTCGAACGACCACCCGCATACCTTGATGCCCAGGAGAAGGAGGCGTGGAAGCAGAAGCAGGTGGCTTCGCGCGAGAAAGAGGCAAAAGCGTATCTTGCCGCGCAAAAGGAAGCCCGTGCCAAGGGCCAGCCTGTGCCCGGCATCGATTTTGACGTCGAAGAACGTGCTGCTGTGGACAGGGGCGTTGACCGCGGCGGTGATCGGTCTCCTGAGGTGCGACGTCGTGCTCCAGAGGAAATTGATCGCTATGTGCCTCCAGGCAGCAGTCGGAGACGGAGCAGGTCCCCTCGCGATCGAGACCGGAGGGAATCTTTTCGCCGTGACCGAAGCAGCTCGACCACCCGACGAAACGACCGAGACAGGGACCGAGACAGGGACAGGGACAGGGACCGAGATCGCGATCGCGACCGCTCAAGGGACCGCGTTAAAGACAGACGGCGCAGTCGTTCTCCTCGGAGCCGGAGCCGCCCTCGCCATCGCGTCAGGGATTCATCCCGAGACCGAGACAGCCGTCGCGATCGCAGCCGTGATCGTGATGTGCGTCGTGATCGGAGCCGCGACCGGAGAGACAGGTCGACTCGACGGGACCGTAGGGATAGGGATCGCTCCTCCAGTCGGCGCCGCTAGGAGCGGCCGGTACATGCTGCGAATACCTCTATCAGAACGGCTAGGAACAGATACTGGGTTTTCAATGGTTTGAGAGACCAGCAACAGTGATGTCGCCCCCGATGTCTCCAAATCGTAATACGTCGGAAATAGTGATGGAAGAGTACGCACTGCGTTTGGGTCTGATGGTATACGGCCCCTTCCCTATCAAGTTTTCCAGACCTCCTAGTAACCGGGTTAATTACGAACTTCACAATGGTACTGGGGCTCTGCAAGAGTGTTACACTTCATGACGAGAGATCATGAGGCCTGGAGGTCTGGAGGTCATGTTGAGCAAATTGATGCGCAACGAGAGACTATAAGATCCGACGGAAATCTATTACAGGTTTCTGCTGGTCCCAGACGGTAGTGGGCGAGCTCTAATCAAGGAATAATTGGTCAAGTGACATGTCAATTGGTATAGAGGCCGTGCGAGCCAAGGTCCTGCTGGGCGCAGAGGTCTTGGGGCTGGAGTGAGGACCAGAGCTTGGAGAGCGTGGAAGGCAAATCAGTAGCGACAAAGGAACAAGTGTGATTCATTTGTGATTTGCATTCAAGTCCATGTTCATACTAGATTGAAAAGCGAATGTCTTACTTAGTCTACCACAAGACAACATAATCAAGTTATTCAATCACCTGTCCACTGTATGAGGTTGATGAGCAACTAATGTCCATTCCATTCTCAATGGATTGGTTGGTTCCTCGCCTGGTAGAATGAGATCAGCCTTTGAGGGTTTCGAGATGTTGTGTCTTATGCACCAGAAAGATGTAAGGTTGGTTTAATAGATCATTATCCCTAGCCAATGCGTGATCCATCCTTTAAAACTCCTAATGCCTATGGCTGCTATCCACAAGAAGACCAATGCAGCCTCCAACTCTTTTTGAATCAACGTATCCTTACAATCACTCCTCATCACTGTCATCCATCACTACTCCAACATTCATCCGTGGCCGCCTTTTGGTGAGCACAGGTATATCATTGTCCTCCCCATCACTATCAAGCCCATTTTGCTGTGTGGTATTGACATCCTTGTCCTTCAATGGAGAACGCGACTGCGACAAATTTTCATCCTGAGCCACATTCTTGGGATTTGACGACAGCGGCGTATCATCCGTCTGCATCTCGTCGCCGTCTGAGTTTTCCCCGGCGTTTTCGTCGTCCTCGTCGCCGGTAATGTGATCGGGACTGGATGCTTCAGCGTCATTCATATCCTCATCCTCCTCGTCGCTACTTTCAACGAGAAAACCGCCCCTCTTCTTGGGAGCGGGAGCAGCCTTCTTCGCGGGTGGCGGACTCGTCTGTTCATCCTCATCGTCGTCCACAAGAATTGCGTCAGACTTCCTCTTCCTCGAAGCAGTACCTTTGCCCTTGAGTAAGCTTTCATCCGCTGAAGAATTCGCTCCCTCATCCTCACTATCCGCCATCAGCCTTTTCATGGTCTCCGCAATCGCCGCCGACGGCACCGCGCTCTCCTGAAGCTGCGATACATCCGTTGGCGCAAACTCGAGTGCCTTCTTGACACGCTGACGGATCTCCTCTTCACGACGAAAGAATTCTGCGTCGCCCTCTGCGTCGCTTTCATCGTCGCTGGGAGATATGTATAAGGCCGACTTGATCTTGCGCTGCTTGTCGAGGTCGCGCTTGCGGCGCTTACGGGCCTTCTCGGCGCGGATCTCTTCCTCTTCTTCCGAGGGCAGCTCGTCTTCGTCATCTCCACTGCCATCCTTCCTGCGACGGTTTCGGCGTTTCTTGGTGGGCCTGTCACCATCTGGACCGACTAACTTCTTGTTCGGGAGGTTCTTTGGGAAGAGAGCGTCGACATCATCGTCGACGAAATCGTTGGCATCCTCCCCGTCGTCATCATCGTACACGACCTTCCTGCGCGGGGCCGTCTTGCGGCGAACTTGTTGGTCCGCTGTCTCGCCATCCTCAAAAGACGGAGGACTGAACTCAGCCTTGCTGATCAGATCCGTGTACTCTTCCAAGTCTTGGGCTGAATGGCGTGGTGGAATTATCCACGCAGAGCCGATTTCTTCGTCAAGGGCGTGAGACATACGCTCAAAGCCGACGACTTTCATGAGGAGGCGCAAACGGGGGTTCCTAAATATGGCGGTCTTTCGTCCGGCATCGCCAGTATGAAGAACTGTTCATATTAGTCTCTAGGACCCTGTGGTTCACGGTGCTCTGCGACTTACCATATAGTTCGGGCTCCTTCATTGCATCCCAATTATCCGGGAGGCTCATGATGCCGTCAGGTCCCTCAACCATAAGCTTCGCCTTTTCCGCTGCCTCCCATGCTATCCGCTCCTTGGAGCAGGCGGACAGCTGGGCTTTCACCCAATCAATATGCTCTTGCTCATTCTTGTCCAGCAGCAAGGCAACAGCGACACCTATTTGTTCTTCCAGCATCAGGTCTATCCGCTTGAAGTCCAGCTCTGCAGCAGGCCTTGGTGTGGCGGTGCTGATAGTCTGCTTATCATAACCGTACTCAAGATAATAGGCTGTGGCGTTGATCTTGGAGAACAGGAGCTCGATGATCAAGGCGGGACGATCCTCAATCTTCTTCACACAGCGTCTAATGATCTGCTTTACAAGCTCTTCCCACTCCTTGTACATGCCAAAGTTTTTATCCAGAGGCTCTGGTCCCTTGATCATATTGTAGAGCAAGTGAATGATGTCAACACGGAAAAGCATGACGCTCATCTCTTGCTTGAAGGCCAGCCGGTAGAAATACCGATGCGCCCTTTTCAGCTGGGATTCGTCAAGGTCTCGGTAGTATTTGGTGAACTTGACAAAGGTATCGACCACACCCTGCGGAACAAAGCGGTTGGCGAACTTCGTGAAGTCGAACTTGCGCTCTTGTGCAGTTTTCTCTGCTGCGGCCTGGTCATCCTCAGAGTCATCATCGTCATTTGGGATCGCGCTCTCTCCATTCTCGACATCAGCGGTCTGCTGTGCCCTCTTTTTCTTCTTCTTCGACCTTCTCTTGGATCGCACTTGCATGTCCACGTTTTCTTTCGAGTAGGCTTCCAGAACTCGCATGTAAGTGTGAACAAGCTCTGTGCAGGCATCCAAGTAGTCGAACCCCTGGTCCTTGTATGATCGAACAATATTGACCACGGCGTCATGGGTAGTTTCTTCGTAGAAGATGCGGCTCAGTGCGTTCTCGGCAATTTCCTGATCCTCTTCGTTTTCCGACGTGAACATCTCCTGGACGGTGAGTAGGATCTGCGTAAAGCAGCGCATGACAGCATTCAGCTCCCGCCAATCGCCATCTGTGTAAGATTTCACGAGATAACGTTTCACGAGGATGAATGTCTCTTGATTCAGCACTGTTGCAACCAGCTGGAAGCTGCTGACTTGATCATCCGATGTTGATTTCTTAGCCCTCCTGTTTTGCCTGGTACGCTCGGCCTCAAGGAACCACGCAACAGTGTAGAAGAATTGTTGGGCGTGGTGTTGCATAATCTCCACGCCATCTCTCTCAAGAGTCTTCCGCACTTGTTGGAAAAGTGGGTTGAAGCCCGAGTCCAAAAAGTCCTCCACAAATTCGCGGAGTTGTTTGTTGGCTCGCGCATTCAAGACAATCGGTGGTCCGAGGTCTTTCGGTTCCATGTCTTCTTTCGCAGCTCGTCTGGGGGGTCGGAAGGTCTTGGACTCGTCCATTTTCCGTTCTCGCGCGGAAACATCTGCCAGTGCACTCTGGCCAGACAACGAAGCTACTTTTCCGTCTGATTTCTGAACCCATAGCATTGTACCGAAACGGCTGTGTCTTGTGGGTGCTTTTCGATTATATGACCGAAGCATGGACGCTTCCTTTTTCATGGCTGCGGCCAACTCGGCTGTTCTAGCCTTTCCCAACTCTTGCTCATCGAGGAATAAATTCTTGACTTCGACACGCTTGATTATGTGAAATATGATCTCCATCACAATGACATCTTCCGTCTTGAAATCCTCGCCCATGTTGGACGCCAGAGTCAAGATGGTGAAGAATATGTCCTGGTACGAGAAAGCATCTATTGTGGCTGAGCGGGAAATCTGAGATTCATCGCCATCATTCTTGATTCCCGGCGGAGGTGCTATCATGGCAATGTTCCGCAGGAAATAGAGCATCAATTTGATGATACCAACGTCTCGCTGCACCCTGTCTCCGATCGGTATGGCCATAGATGGCAGTGCAACACGGACAGCGGTGTGAAGTAGTCGCGCCTTGTCGAAATTGATAATCTCTCGCTTGTATTTCAGTTGTGCCAGCTCGAGCACCGGGACGTGTCTGTGGTGGTTGACGGTCATGGTCTCCTTGTTTTTTTCGATGGGCCAAGTCAGAGGAGCCAAAAGCTCGTAGCACGCCAATGCTATCCGCGATTTGTATTTATCGTCAGTCGAGTTCTCTGTCCATAGAGCGAGGATATGCATCAAGTCGCCGGTGACGAGATTAGCGTCTGCCAGGCATCTGGCGACGTCCATGCGGTTGGTCTTCTCATCGTAGAATCGGATCCATTTCTTGATATCGCGGAGGACATCAAGTGCGTCGTCTCCTAGCCTGTAGTAGGTACCATCATCCTCGTCGTTGAAGCCTCCAAGCTATCGTTCGAGACACCAAAGTCAGTACTCCGTACGTAATAACTTCATGTCCATATGGCGACTTACAGCAGACACCAAACTGTTGATATGCGCCCGAACTTCTGGATGTACAACATCTTCTCGACCTATTGCTGACTCCATGATCACTCCCGAGGCGATTGGCTGTCCACTGGTGGGTACCAGTTATCGCGTCGTGGAGCGAGTTATGAGCGTTGTGAACAGGGTGAGTGTCCAGGCGTGTATTTTAATGGGAAACCCGCAAGACGCGTCTCGTTTGCTGGAGACGCGACGGGAGTTAAAGCGAACAGGGGAATCCCTGCTTTGACCCTAACCCTGTCGACGACGGCATCCCAACCCCAGCCGATGGTAAGCGGTACCTCGGGTATTGAATACATGTCAACCATCAACGACGCAATCCTCCTTGCGTTTACGATTATATCCTCTCATCAATATGGCTGCTTCACTTGCTAGGTTACGCCAGGTGCAGAGGCTGGTGCCTCGAGCAAGATACTACAGCTCGGCAGATACGCCCGTCAAGCGGCTGGGTGTAATTGGTGCCGGGCAGATGGTGAGTTCCCGAAGCATGTGACAGCTTTCCGAGCGTCCAAAGACTGATATGTTTTCTTAGGGATTGGGAATAGCTCTAGTAGCCGCACAGAAAGCTCAAGTGCCCGTCACTCTCGTGGATACTTCCCAGGCCTCGCTGGACAAGGGTCTGTCGTTTGCAGGTGTGTTTTCGTCCTAAACTTCGTGGGCAAAGTCGTCATACTAATTGCGGTCAGACAAGCTGCTGGCCAAAGATGTGTCCAAGGAACGCATCACCAAGGAACAGGCCGATAAGGCGCGGTCAAACTTGACAGCAACTACCTCTATGGATGGACTGTCCGAGGTAGACTTCGTTATCGAAGCCGTTCCTGAGATCCCAGCTCTCAAATTCGACCTCTTCTCGAAGCTGGCTCAGATCTGCCCACCACATGCCATCCTGGCGACCAACACTTCATCCATCTCCATCACTCGCATCGCCGCTGCAACGACCAAGGATCCCAAGGACTTGTCCGCCAGTTCACGAGTTGTGTCCACGCATTTTATGAACCCGGTGCCAGTGCAAAAGGGCGTCGAGATTATCAGTGGCCTCCAAACGAGCCAGGAGACCGTGGACCGTGCTATTGCATTCTGCAAGGCAATGGGAAAGATTCCCTCGGTTTCTGCAGATTCACCTGGCTTCCTGGCAAACCGTATATTGATGCCTTACATCAATGAGGCAGTGATCTGCCTTGAGACGGGCGTGGGTGACAGGGACTCAATCGACGCCATCATGAAGAATGGTACAAATGTACCCATGGGACCACTCCAATTGGCTGACTTCATAGGCTTGGACACTTGCCTGGCTATCATGAATGTGTTGCATACGGAGACGGGTGACAGCAAGTACCGCCCAAGCGTGCTGTTGGGCAAGATGGTGGATGCTGGCTGGCTCGGCAAAAAGAGCGGCAAGGGCTTTTACGACTACTGAGGCGGAACTTGAGTAGCTTGGTTTTTACGAAGTCCCGAGACGAGCTGATATTACTGTATAATCATTCGTATTCAATGAGGCACCAGTGTCATGATCGAAGTTGCATACCTAGGTAATATGCTGATCCGCCCTGCTGTCTGTGGCAAAGGCTGCTGTAGACACTTCCACACAACACGTACTATTGCGCATTCTATGCCTCTCTCACTTTCGGCTTTCATAGTGACCCAGAACATTTTGGTCAGGTGAGATACTTTTGGAAATGAGACCAAAGTATCCCAGAAATGACGGGAATGTACCCTCCCGAGGCCATTCAGCTACTCATTTCACAGCAAAAAGGACCAAGCAGCACCCACCAACCTGAGAACAAATCTTAAAGCCTATCGGTCATTGTTGAAGGGATTTTATGGATCCCTTGGGAGGCTTGTTGCGAGGAAACCTATTCACTGGGGGGCTAGTGCCGTTGCAAAGCCAACCACTCACCTGTAGTATGTCATAAAGCTTCCTGACTAGAGATCTTCGTAGTCACTCCAGGAACAGTGTTCGGTCATTGAAAGTAGCCTTAGTAGCGAGTGATGCTGCTTGGTAACTGGCGGCTTTGCAGAAGACCACACTTGATTGAAGTTTCGACAAGGTGTCGGATCTGCTTGTCTCTATCTGGAGTAGCTCACTCTCAGATCAGACACCGAAGTGATGGATCTTCTATATGTTGCCATTGCTGGGGAAGAGTCGTGCCTTTTCAAAGCTTCTACAGGGAAACAGTGAAGCGGCGAGTCCTTGCTGGCCAATATGGTATCTCCGCTGCGCTGAATTCATCTACGAAGGTAATGACTGGCCAGAAGACAGTGTCTCTTGAAGCCGATATCATATTAGAGGTCGCTAGCAGATGTTGTCCCGCGGTAACAGCGTCTTTGAGGTTCAAGTAGAGAGCCGAAGCCCAAGACGTCGAGACTCAAGTAATTGCCAGCCTGAGAACCAAATGATCGCCGCGTCCTCCCTGAGCGTTGTAAGATCAAAGTCAATCTGAAGAAGCGAACTTGCCTATACCCATCATGTTGGGCTGCTTACCTGACCAGTCTGTTGCTACTGCGTCAGTCTTGGGGATCCCGGCGAGCGCCGTCCTTAGCTCTCACCCGCGGTGGACTCCTCCGATGCGAGGTACCCAGGACTTCCGAGACTAGCTCACATTTTGTACCAAGGTGAGGTTCCCCGACGGAGATACAATACCGAGGCACGAGTAATATCCTTTTCTTGTGGGCACTTGTTGATGGTCACCGCCCACGACTCGCTCGAACGCGACCCCATGACAGGCGAGGCTACTATGTATCAATTCCAGCGTCTTCTTTAGCCCCTGAGACTATATGTACATACCATGGATGGGCTGCCTTCACCTGCAACTTTATCTGCGTTGATCGCCTTCTGACAGCCGTTTCTGGAAAAAGGCTGTCTTGGGGTTACCTATTGTAGACGTTCTAGTCCTGCGAGGCAACCTCGTCCTCCTCGGTCAGGACTGGTCCAACATCGGCTCCAAGATCCATCGATTTGATGGACCCAATAAGGGTGGGTACCTAGATAGATACATAGTAGTCATGCAGCAAAGACTATGGGGTGGAGTGGAGTAGGTGGGCTGGTGGGAAGTCAGTGACTCAAGGAACTCTAGACAGGGTTGCACCGTTCCAACATCCCCCATGGTAGGTTTGTTCAGGATGTGTAGACCTGATGTCGTCCACAGAGCAACCGAGACGCTGATCATTGTCGTATTACAGAGTAGTAGACTGTCAGAGTGACCAGGAGGTCTGCAAATGGGTTTTGTGAACAGTACTCAGGATACTGTGGCAGCCGGCCGGCTCGCAATGCAGTAATAACCTTCTGATGGTCCGGCCTACACAACCAGTGTCTTCAGATCACGCCAGGGTTGGACGAGGCCGCAAACGTTGAGAGACACTGCAACATTCGGATCAGCCGACTTTATGTCTATCTCCGAGACGAACTTTCGAAGGGAAGGTGCAATTTTATGTGAGATTGATAATCAACGCAGCATGTTTTCTTCTCGAGCTTGGGAAAATTTATGGCAACGTTTCGGCCTGGCGCACAATGCCTCCTTCGAATGGTCGTATAGTGCAGCAGGCTATTTCGCGGGGCAAGATCCCATGTAGCCTTCAAGTCCCCATGTCTGGTACATGCTGTATATTCCCAGCCTCCGCACAGGAAGTAGACAGGACGAGCGACGACCAGAGACCTGCATAGACTGGAGCAATCGGGCAGTCTTGTAAGTGGCTCTGCTGGAGATTAAGGTGCTGTCGTGGGCGGAACCATCCCAACCAAGCTAGCCCAAGAAGGCATCAGATGGACAAGAGCCTGCTGTATTCGGCCAAATTTGGGTTGAGAAGGCTCCGAGGCGACATGGCAAGTAAGAATGACATGCATGGAGAGGGATAGCGTCAAAGAAATAGTCTTGTTGCGACAGAAACGTCAATGGCACAGGCCGTAAGTACAGTACTTCGTATTTAGGCAGGACAACATCATTGGAGAGGGGGCATTCAGACGTGTACTTTGATTAGATGTCCCATTGTTTGGTCCTCATCTCGCGCATCAGCCCCCCCAAGAGACCGAAACTGTGATGTGGTGCAGTTGATTATGATGATGATGAGGTTCGGCGTATAAATGTAATGTGATGTGATGTCTCTTTTGAGTATTATCCCTGATGTTCGGAAGCTGGTCTGGATTCGCGAGATAAGAAACCCTTCGGCCCGTGCTCCCGGGCCGCTTTACCAAGTCTTTGGGCTGGAGCGGGATTCTTGTCTGTGCGCTCCGCCTCTAACAATAATACAAGGACAACGACGCTTGCACACTTTTTTTGTCAAATACTATAGTACAGTACAGTACCTTACTATAGTAACTAAATCTGAATCTCGTATTTGAACTTCGACATGCTCCCGTGCCTTATAATAGGTGTTGCTATATGGTCTTGACAGAATCGAGGACGGCGACATTGTATAGTTACTATACTGGATTATGACAGGTACCTGGAAGTATTGGGCTGGCGAGACAGCGACATTCTCTTGCCCTATTTTCGTCCCAGGGCAAGAGATACGTATAGCTAATGTTGATGCTGCTGCCGTCACTGCTTCTATTGCTACTATAGTACAGCTTCTGATTGGGTTGGTCGGCTCTCGAGTGAGTCTTTCTCGTTTCCAACCTTTCTCAAGGCGAGTGTCAGCTTGCTGTGGTGGGCAAGTCTTCAGCTTCATTTGCTTTGTTTGCAGATCTGCATGAGTCTCAATCCTAATCGACTCGAGCTGCTTGCTGACAGTACCATGCACAGTGTCTCCTGCAGTAGAGCCCAGGTGCTCTTTTCTGGTTCAGCCCTCCGGCTAAATAAGTATCTTCCCCACACAGTTTGCCGCCCTAGCCCACTTCAACAAGGCCTGCTATAGCATCAGATCAGAGCAATATCTCTCCTGCAGATCGCGGTCATCTCAAAGATTGATGAGCGGACTGGATTCCGATCTCTGACTTCGCAAACGTCCACAACGCAAGTCCCTGACCAGACCCAGACGGAACGCGGACCTGGTGCTCCTCCTTGGCTACAGCGCCATGGCCCACGCGCTACGGCCAGAAGGAGCCATTCATTGGTGTATCGTCGCCCTCACCTACCTCCTACGGCCCCGTGCGACCTCAAGGAAGGGGGAAAAGGGCAGGCACCACGGCATCTAAGCTGTTGAAGCGCGCGCTGTGGGTTCTTTCTAAACCCCACGAGGGTCCACACCCGGCCTCGCGATTTACGAAAGCGCACCATCTTCCTCCGCCGCCAAGCCGCCATGTTCGGGTCCTGACCTTTTCGGCTCCGGGCGCGTGCGGTGATTTTTTGACCAGTCAAGGTCTTGCCATGACCGGCTGGCTGCATCTGACTGCCCGAAACTTCGGTGAGAAACGACCCGCTTTCCACCTCCTCCTCAACTCCCTCGAGACCACCGCAGCCTCAAGCCGCTATTTGCGCCGACACTTTCAAGGCAAAAGAGGTACTTGCTGTGGTCCAGGATGGCATCATGTCAATGCTACTACCCAAACGTCCCCAATGAATCATGGCATGAGGGATACTACTGTACCGTCTGGTCAAAAAGGGCAAGGGTATGTATTGCTGAGGGTGCATCGCGCGGTGCGACCTCCCGTTACACCCACCCGGAACCACAGCCGTTGTGACGGAATTTGGCAAAGGACAAGACACCGCCCCTAGACGTTCCGATCTCTCGACTAAAGTCTCAGACAGCCATGAGTAGCTTTCACGGACTACTTGCCTGTCCTGTGAAAGTACTCTCTCACGCGCGTGCATTGGGGTGATCTTTTACCGCCTTAAAGCTTCGCGGTCCGTGTGACAACGTTAAAACGGCCACAAGATGCGGGTTCGTTCCACCTACTGCTGCGTAGTACGTAGTAGTAGGTACAAAACGGCGGGCTACTTCATGTACTTGATCCAGCCACATCAACTCGGGTATACAACCCGCCACTCTCTGCAGAGTAAGTACGGCAGCTTGTCTCGCCTTGTCCCACTGTACCACCTACAGGGTGGGGGCTAACGAAATCCTTCCCGTGAAGAATAAGTACAATAGCGCTGCGGCCTAGTGTAATGGCTGCGACTCTATCTGCTGGAAACAAGATAGGGTTCGTCCCTCCCGCACCGTGTGGCCCCTATTCGTCGATGCCACGGGTTTACGTCGGGCTAGGTGTTGAGTGTTGGGGGCGGGGGACTAGTGTACCATCATGAAAGCAATTCAGTAGCAAGAAAGGCCCCAGGAAAACACCGATCAATTGTTCACGGGGCAAACGGTTGCGTTCAACCCTGAAAGCTCGGACGGGACACTTCCTCGCCCCTGAGTTACACCGCCCAAGCCACCGATTCATAAGCTTCGTCGTTGATTTGGGACACGTATCAGACCTCGTCCGGACGAGCCTCTTTTCCCCTTTTTGCCTCGGGCAGTTGACTTACCTCCTGAGGGAGCAAGAACCCTCTCAAGCGCGATTACAAAAGTCCGGGCCGACTTTCGGACACTATTGCGAAGCTGCCCAGTCCACGCGTGAGATAGTGGACGCCTTAAACGGTCGTTAAATTTGACCCCAGATGTACTGCTTCGTACCATTCTGTCTTGTCCAGCACTGCTTTCTGCAGCTACCTAGGTGGTCACCTGAGACGGTTTCTTTTACAAGCCCCAGTCTGTGTATACAGATTCATGAATGGGACCCTTCACGATACCTTTCCCCTGGCAAGGATATACGAGGTGAAGTCATACAATATCATACCATCGGAGCTTCGAACTCAGTGGCTCCTTGGTGGCGACAGATCAAACTGCATACCTACTCTATCCGAGCAACACCAAATCTGGCCCTGACATGTAGATCAATCCTTCGATACCTCCACATCCCTCCGTTCCAACATCACAAGTCAGCCCAAAACCATACATTCAAGCCACAATTGCGACCTGCCCGCCAGTTGTGTATGTACATCAGCTCCCACTCTTGCCGGAGAGGATCTCCGAAACTACTATGTAGATCGATAAGAGAAACCCCACGAGGTCAACAGCCGCCCCACAGGGGAGGGAGTCTAGCCACCATGTTATTGACCGGGGGGGTTGAAAGATATAGTTATTGGCTGTCAGGACTGGACTCCCCGGGAAGGAGGGGGGTTTGATTATGGCGCGCACTTTGACAAAACTTTGCGGCTTTTGGACGCGCTACCAGAATTTCTTTCAGGAACCCAACGGGAAAGGAGGGAGTCTACTTATAAAAATCAATGTGACTGATCAGCTTGTCATGTAAGAATTAAACTCTTATGCAATTATCACCGAAACACCCGATTGGACGACCACAGAAAAATGGTATGATGGCATTTGGGGGCCTGTCAGCGGCGACTGTTGCTCTCACTACTTCCACTCATCACTCACTAGCTCATTGTACCGAATGTAGTTATACACCAACTTGCGTCTGGTAACAGCTCGCATTTGGTCGAGTTGGGTTGCCACGCGAATCATGGGACTACTACGCCGTATTTCGATTCCCTGGTAGATAAAGTCTAGTGTCAGTTGCCATACGCCTTCAGCTGAGGGACGGGATCACTGTATAGCACGAAACATGACTGAGAGACAGCCTGACAAGACCAATGGTCGCTTTTCGAGACAAGAGCTCGCAGCACAATGCAATGATTTGGACAGTAAAAAATGCTGCGCGTCCAAATCAAAAGTAGTAGCCAAAACTGGAAGGGAAAAATTGAAGCGATATCGTGGGTTCTCTTTTGGTATCTTAACTCGCTATGAACAGGGGGCCCATTTCTCTTTCATCGCCAGCCGAATTGCGAACAGGTATCTCCAAGCGCCCTAAGCATTCCAGACCGAGCAAACCAGCGGCCGTAATGAACCAGAAACCGATCGAACCACGAACCAGGTCAATTCTGACCAATGACAGCCACAAGAAAAAGAAATAGAATAAAAAAAAAGGGTCCAGGCACACATAAGACTAAAAGATAGGGCAGGCAAACCGGCCGGCCTGACCGGTAATGGGGGAATTGTTTGTATAACCCCATGCCAAAGAACAGAAAAGGCAACTTTATACACGAAGGACAGGGAGCAGGTTCTCAAGCAGCAAGGAGGGAGGGGAACGGATTTTTTGGGGGGTGCCGAACTTCTCGTGGTCCGTCCGAGCAGACCAGTCTGCAAACATTCGAGTCGTGTGGCTTCCCTCCTTCCTCCTCCCTGATGATGATGGTCATGCTCCGGCATTCCCGGGTGGCCAGCCCTGTCAAGCTTCATTTCGATGTAACCACCCACACCGGGGTGGGTCGGTAGAACACACACAGGGCGTGGTTATTTAGCCGCTGACAGCGGATATCGCCATGTCCGCAAGTAGATCGGTCCTTTGGTTCGACCAAGATATGTCGTTTGGTATAGTGGATTGTTGGTCTGAAAGAGTCCTGTCCGGATTCTGTAATTGAGTCCCGATCGACATACTGCCCCTTTCCTTAACCCAGCCCCCTATTACCCGGGTTTGATTTCAGATGTGTCGTGATGTACCTGTAATCGTGACGGCCTTTTGGAAATCCGCCTCGACTAGTTTACCAATAATTGGGCAAAAAAGCCTCTTGTCCGATTTGCCGTAAAGAAAGAATCCACAAAGGAAAAGTTGCAGTGTCGCCAAAGCCGGCGATTAGGCCTGCGTGACTGTGACTGTAATACTAGGCTTCCTCTTCAGCTCACCGCCAGGCGTTCCATGATAATTATCATGCTCTCTGTCCGGGTGCATGAATGAATCTCTCATCGGCGTCCTCGAGCTCGATCCCATGCTCTGGAACGCCTGTGAAAAGTCATTGGGCGGAGCAATAGGCGCGCTCATCTGCGGCATCGAGTAATCGTGCGGTCTCGCAGGGAAGGCAGGGGTTCTGGGAAGGTTGAAGTCACTTGGGGCTGTCAGAGGCGCTGTGGGGAAGCTGGTTGTGTACGGTGCAGAAGTGACGGCGAGATGTCGATTTGTGGGCGAGGTCGCGGAGCGGACGGGCTGCGAGCCAGAGTATGATCGTTGAGCGCTCAGGTCTAGTCCGAGCGGTAAGGTAGCCGAAGCTGCGCGCATGCGAGATCGGTTCTGTTGAGAGTTCAAGAATGAGCTAGTTTGGAAGCTAGGATAGCCCATGGCTGTAGGTGAAGTCACTGTCGAGCCTAGAAGGTGGACTCATTAGTAAAATTGACTAGCAGACAGCAAATCTGGGGTAACTTACCAGCGTAACTGCTCGACTCGTAGCCTCCCATTGTCGTGGGTTCCTGGGGATGATACACGGACGCCTGCCGTCCGCTCAAAGGTTGCGGGCTGCTGCTTCCCCCAGCTTGATAGCTTGTGTAATCGATCGAGTCTCCTTTCCAGGACATGCTCGACCTAAGCGGAGACTGCAGGGTGTCGGACCTAGATCTGTTGAGTGTTTCTCTCAATTGAAGCGGTTGCAAGGGACGGACTGGTTGCCTTGCGTGGTGGCTGTGCATTGCCATGCTTCCGTCGAGGCTGGACTGCCGTGTGAACGGATTCGAGGTCCTGGGCCCAGCACTCAAGGGCGTCAATTGTCCAGAATAGTCATAGCGATCGCTAGATTCGTGCGACATGGGCGACATCAAGTCTGGGTTGCTCATTGAGGCCGACGTGTTGAATCCAATACCACCAAAAGCTGGGCTGAGACCAGTAGAAGACATGGTATCGCCGCCCTCTGCCCGTCTGACATCCACAACCATTGGTCCCCTCATCATGTGTTCGGGGTAGCCTCCGGGTCCGAATCCAACAGGCGAGCCCATCGGTGTGCCCAGCCCATGGACAGCGCCGTAGGGAGAATGAAGTGCTTGGACGTTGTCGAAGTCGTCGGGGACTGCCCTCATCTTGATCATACGCTCCCTGTCGTCGGCCGTCAAGCGCTTGATCTTTGCCCGTCTTGAACGCCGTCAGCACTAGGAAATGATGAAGCAAAAGCTGGGCACTTACCTGTTTTGGAACCAGACTTGAACCTGCCGAGGACTCAGCCCAGGTATCTCCCTCGATAATCGCTCCCGATGCGCTGCATCTGGATGTGGTTGCTTGGCGAATTCGCTCATAAGAAACCGGGTTTGTTGGTGAGTCAACCTACCCAATAGTTAGCTCCTTATCACTTGTATACTGATGGGTTGCAAATCGTACCTAAAACGCTTCATCTTCCTTCGTGCTGCCGTTCTCTCGGCCGGAGTCATCTCCGCTGTGATACCATCTCCTTCTCCATCCATGTCATCGTCATCAAGCAGATCATCATCGTCCTCTTGCTTGACGTGGTCATCGTTGCGGATAGCGCCCATGTCCGAGCTCTGGCCGGCTGAGGAGGCGGAGCTCACTGCGTTAGAACCCATCGACATTGCGGTGGTGCCAGCCGAGGTCACTGAGCCTTCCTTTGTAGAATCTGCTGCTGCCTTCGCGGCGTCCATGTCGCATTGTCCCTCCACTGGGTGCTCAGGGGTTGGCGAGAGCTGCTTCTGTGTGCGCAGACCCAAGCGGTCCTCACTGCGTTGCTGGTTCAATGGTGGGCTCAGTGTGTTCCTTTCTGACTTGGTGTCTATGTCCATGGAACCGCTGGTGTCAGCTGCACTGCGTGGCTGCGCCTGAGACGCAGCGCTACTGTGCGAAGCCTGAGCATGCTCATAAGACTGAGAGTAGATGGAGTTATCTCCGGGGGGGAGGTACGAGTACTGCTGTCCCTGCCAGTCGGACTGCGTCGACAACGGCGAGTCGTAGTGGTGCGACATGCGTGAACTGGAGGTCGGCTTATGAAGGAGAGTCTCGTACTTGCTCTTAGACCAGTGGTTCGGCTCAGAGTCGTGCTGCCTGGAAACAAGCATTGGGAAGAAGGTCGATGGAAGACTGATTTAAGAATCTCCGTACCGTGTAGGGAAACGACAACGCGGATGATCCAAACAATGCGGTCGCAGTAGCCAGTCACAGAACGAGCGTCGAGCCAGAGCCCCGAGACGGGGTAGAGGTCAGATTATAGGATAGGCCGTGCTGACACTGGGGAAACGCGTGCGGCAACAACCAAGATAAACAGCACACGAACAGCTTGCAAGATGGCAGGTCCGCTGATCTCGGTCCAGGATGGGTTAGATTTTCTATCCGGAAAACCCAGAGAAATAACCGACTTTCTCAACTTGGGGGGGTGTTCGCGGACGGGTACAGAGTAATCTCAGTGTGGTTGGCGAATCTCCTTAGTCACTCCTGAAGCTAGGCGTCGATCAAACCAAGCCGGGAGAACAAGCTGGACCACGAGGTCATTCAACGTGCCGATACCGAGCTTCGTAAAGCGAGGTGACAGGAAGACGGAAAACAAGACCAGGATTCAGAGGGTAGATCAGACGAGCACAGCTAGCTTTGAATGCCCTCTTGTGAGTCCGGTGGTTGAGGTCGAATATAGGATGTGCGAGGAGTATCTTGTCGTCTAAGGCGTGAGGTCGGAGTGGCTATTGATAGGTTGTATCTAAAGCCAGTCTAGTCGTTAGATGAAGGCGGCTTGGTAAATCGTAAGTATAGGAACGTTGAAGGAAACGGGACCACGAAGTGAATATAAGTCTAAGTCTCCAAAAGACCGAGCCGGCGGGGGTTCAACGATTCGCAACAAGGTGTCGCTTGGGAATGACAAGCCCCCGGTCTGCATAGAGTCTAGAAATAGCCGCAGTTACAACAAGGTTGGTCCCTCTGGGGGAGGGAAGCCTTCTTGTACAAGACAAGTGGAACGCACTACCAAGAGTGGTACATCCAGACCCGGGCGGAGAAATGTCAGGATGTGGTCAGAAACAGGGCCTGCACGGACGAACGTCACATCAGTGGAGACAGTCCTCTTTGCTGTATTAAATGTACCTGGTACCTGAGCGAGGAGGGCTACCCTGGCGGAGTGGCTCTCTGATGCCTCCAGGATAGTCGGTCTTCAGGAAACAGTGCGGTAGTAATTGTGTCCGTCCCGGCTGTTCTGTGAGAGCTGGTCTCAGCTGGAACCTTAGCCGGAACGGGTTTTGAGCAATACTTTTACTGTCGTATCATGTATGTAGTTGAAGCCGCAGACGGGCTCCAAAAGAATTCTGGTCGTGGAGCTCTCGGCTGAATGGGTAATGCCCGCAACCTGGCCCGGAGTGTCGACTTACTATGTATACAGCAGGGTGAACATTTCTGCAAGCCGCTTGGTCTGGAAAGGAGGGTTTACTAGGCCGCTGGGAATAGTAAAAGATTCCAAGGACGACAGGGTTCTGGATTATACGCGTAAGGTATGTGAGCAGTGGCTTGCAGTGCGCTCAGACGCGGGAGGGAACGGGCTACTATGGAGATTGACAAGTGCTCAGTAAGTCTGCGGGTATCGAGAAGCTTCTTGCTAGCTCGGTGAAAGATACTTTGACGAGAATGTGACCCAGGACACAGACGCAAAGGTTGGAGGGCAAAGGAAATGGGCATGCATGCGAAAGAGAAGAATACATCCGTTCGCGGTAGAACCGTTTCGGCTGCACAGCCTGAGGCACCTGATTGGCCAGCGACCGTGAAGCTGTGTTGACTTCACGGATGAAAGCATGGCCGGCCTCGGATTAGACCAATGGAAGAGAGAGAGGAAGAACGGAGGGGGGGAGGGCGTGTGGGTATTCTGGCTGGCCCGGCTGGCTGGCCTCGATGCTCGATGCTCGATGCTCGCTGCTCGCAGTATCGGGAAGGAGATGAAGATGGGGACCCGTCCACCAAGAGTTGCTGCGAAACTCGCAGCCACGAAAATAAAACTGGACCAGCGGGATGGGGAAGCACAGCATGGGCAGGATGGGCGCGGGACAGTGTGCCAAAGGTGTGCCTGAATGGCAATGCTGACAAGGGTGGCAGGGTGGCCTGGGTGGCCGTCACAACTTGCGAAAGCATGCTGGCATGGTGGTACGGGTGGGTGGAGGCCAAGTCCAGGGGTTGAGAGTCGAGAGTCTGTGCTGTGATGCCCAACCCCGGTCAGTCGCAGCTGACAGGGTCACAGGGGTTTTGAAAAGGAACCAAGGCTGACAAGGTGCCATAGTAAGGTACCGAAGTACATAGTAGCAGCAGATCACTCGAGGCAGATCTTGCTCATCCCCTGCCAATGACTAGTATAGCTCCTTCTGCCCTGCCGCAGCTGTCGTCATGGTACAAGAGCAAGGTATGGGTCCTCGCCAGCGAGGCTGAATGGGAAAGGTATCTTGAAATCCAAAAATACATGCTACACGACACACTGGCACCTGCGTCTTTGTTGCGGCAGCGCCAGTCTTGGCCCTTTGAGAACCCCTTTGGGTACCTGAGTAGCCACGACAGGAAGTCCGATGGACGCGCTTCTCTGCTGGTCAACCAACCGGCAATTCCTGTTCCTGGCAGAGGCTGGGTTCAAAGACCAGCACAACAGCACACCGGAACTTCCGTTTCTTGGGCGGCGGCGGCTGGCCGGACCAAAAGAATTGGCTGGTGGTTGAAACTGGTGAGATTCAAGGGGATCATGGCAGATTGAGTTTGGTGCCCAATTTCATCTTGCAGACAGCTGCCGACGCGTCCTTGTCATGTAGCTAGCTTGAGCAGCGAGAGAAGCTTTGTGGCTGGGTTGGGATATCGATCGACCTTGTAGGGAAACCAAAGATACTCACTCACCTTGCCAGTTTGACAGCATGGGTCTTGAGACATTCCGAAAGGCCCGTAATTAGTCCAAAGGGCGATGTGATGTAGCTACTTTACATAGCAGCATCATCCACGCCGTTGACATGCAATAAAGCCACTAGCCGCAAAGGAGGGGCCATCGCTTGTTGCAGACTTGCAGTGCCCTCCTCCGCTTCGGTAATGGCCGCCATACCTTACTCATACTCGCCTGCTTCTGATGAACAAACAGTCCGTGTGGTCGCTTGCATGATGGCACTCGAGCTAAACATGCGGATTAATTGTCCAGTAGTCATCCACGAGTAGATGCCCGGCAACAGGACTGCAGACATCGGGGTCGTTGCAGCTCTCATTCTATCTCTGGTTTTGGGTGGATAGTCAGTCACGGGATGTGTCTCATGACTAATGAGGCCGTCGCTCTTGTTCTGCTGTGTTTTTTTTTTTGGGCCTCGGCGATGACGGCCGTTGCTTGTGCGCTACTACTATGTATGTCGGTTGGGTGACATCGCCTGGCACTGGCATTGGTTCTGGTCACTGTCAATCTTCAGAAAGCGGGCGCCATGAGTGGCATGCTAGCGACTGTGTGACGGTGTCAAAGGTAAGATGCTGTTGCAACCGCGGCAGCCTCGCCGATGTGGCATGTTGGACCGAGTCGGAATGTCACAGCCTTGCAGATGCTTTTCAGGAACCACAGCGAGAAAGCAGTGGGGCAAGCGAACAGGTTGCAGTACAGCGGGCATTGACATGTCGTTGAGATTGGGAAAGTGGGGCAAGTTATGGTGGAGCTTTCGAACAGGCCCCGGTGCTTTCCCCTGTTGGCTGGAGCGGCTGTTGGCGCGCACCAGGCCAAATCTGGCTCTAGCGCTTTTTGGTCTGTGCATGAATACATGGCCCGTCTTTTCCTTCGCTCGCACTGGAAGCCTTCCTGGATAGGCTTAGCCTGCTCCTCCCTGTTGTTTCATCATGGACCAGGGCTGCTCAGTCGCTTGCGACATCCTTGACGTCCTCGACCCCCCCTCGACCCTCAACCTTACCCACGACACACACACTTTTACATAGTGCTTCCTAGGCTGACTAGGTAGCTATGTACATTCCTGCCGGCAGTCCACCACCAACGACGGCCCGCCCTTCCCTCGCGCGGCCATGCTTGTAGCTTGGGAGTACGTGGTCTCTGGCCCGTCCACTCAGCTGCTATGGTATCCAAGGTTCACCAGCATCGTGGTCCACAATCCAACCGAGACTACTGCCCCTGAGCTCCCCTGAATTCTAGATGGCTTTCCATGCTGATACCATGCTATGCCATGCTATGCCCACTGCACGATCGATCACGCCCATCCACGCCATCACAACGGGACCGAAACAACCCACAACAAGATGGGACGAAACGTGCCAGGGAAGAATCCTCACTGACAGACCGAGATAGTTCTCGTTGTTGACCTGGGCATCAGGCCAGCAGCGCGAGCCAAACTGGTCCGAGGTTGCCCCGATGCTCGGTCCAAAATTGATGACGGATCTCCTCCTTGGCATCAATCGTGATCGATTCAGTCCGCGGA
This sequence comes from Gnomoniopsis sp. IMI 355080, assembly GCA_027946555.1. Classification (NCBI taxonomy): domain Eukaryota; kingdom Fungi; phylum Ascomycota; class Sordariomycetes; order Diaporthales; family Gnomoniaceae; genus Gnomoniopsis; species Gnomoniopsis sp. IMI 355080. Next base: position 17,621 of record JAPEVC010000199.1, on the reverse strand, counting down.
CCTGTTTCACGCTTCGATACTTGCCAATCCGCCAGTCCACCTGTCCACCAGCAATCGTGCAATGTGGAAAGGGGCCCGTCACACCATCAACTCGAGTCCCAACCTTTTTTTCTTCTCCTAACCAACAAAGATGTTTCGACTCCTGCCAAGCAGTTCTGCAGCAGAGCATCTGAACTAACTGCAAGCAACGTTGGTAACGGTCATCAAGATTGGCAGCATCTGGCCGAGTGCAGCATAGATTTCAGGAGCACCACGCGACCCACATCTCACGCGGAAGTTCTGTTCCTATTCTTCTTGATCCCTCTACAGTCCAGCCCAGTAAAGCCACTCCTGGCCGCCTAGCGCCTAGCGGCCTAGGTACTAGGCACATCCTCTAATTCCACCTTCGCCGTATGTCACTACCGAGTGCAGCAACTCCAGACAGTACTTGGGTGGTGGCTATTCATGTCCAGCCTCACGCAGATTCAATGATTGACGGCCTTGACAAAGGTCTCGAGGTCCTCCATTGGGGAACAATTTCGTCCGCGTGCAGTACAGTCACGGGTAGGTACCTCCCGCTGTTTTCGTGATCGAAGTTTATTTTGTTGCATTTGAAATTTGCTCTGCTGCTTCAGTAACTGTGCGTAATAAAGCGGAAATTATCCAAGATTGGGGTGTTTTCATGGTGCGATTTCCTTCCATCGCGATCTCTGTGCCGGTTGGCGGTGTTTGTTGAGCCAAAGTTGCATCACAAATCCTTCAATTTCCAGATCACCTTTCGCACCGTGCGTGCGGGTCTCAGCGCAGGGTCAGGTCCAGCCTTTGTATGAATGCGATTGATGCATTGATGAACTCAGTCTCAATTACCTTGACTCGAGAAGCTTTGGCTAGCTTAGAGTTGCTCAGGATAGGGCACAGACTTCGGCTCGCGACAAACTATTCCCGCAATTCAAGGGAACATGTCGGCGCCGCACGGATGGGATGAACAGGAACAAGCGGTGCTTGCGAAGTACTATGATAAGAAAATCTTAGGCACTGAACCACCAATGTCTGTTCGCATTACCGCCCACCCGGCGAATCTGGAGCAAGTCTGGCTAGTTGCCTATAGCTGATAGTCCATATGTCAAGTCGTCTCGCGGGTACGTACAAGGCTGATCGGCGTAGTAAAATATGCATGATCAAGCGAAAGAGGTAGTGGCTTGCCCATGTATCTACGTACCTGTACCTGCATGTTGGCACTGCTGTTCACCATGCCACACCTGGAGACCCGTGTATTGGCGTTCCGGTACTACTCGATACTATGTACCTGTCTATCAAGTAGTCTATTTCTCAATGTGGCAATGCTGACCAGCGATAGGACCTAGTTGACGATCAAATACTATGTACATCACCAGATCTAAGGTCCCCGAGCTAATCATCATGAGAGCTCCAGACTTTTGTGTCTAGATTGAGATTTAAGTATTTGCCTACAACGCATCAGCCCATTCATTACAAGGTTGACAAAATAGCTATACTACACATCAATAGGCCCCAATTGCCCGTGGACAGAAACATTGGAACGACTTTATTTCAAGCTCCCGACTCGCAATGTCCCTTTAGATGCATCCGGCATTCGTTTCAGTGACAACGGCCAGCCACCCTTCAATTCAGAGCAGCGAATGCACCAGCCAAATTTCTTTTCAGCCTTATGTGGTGCGCTAGAATGGGTCCATAAGTCTCCAGCAGGTTTGCTCGAGCCGTGTCGCGAACTTACTTGTCAAGCAGGCAACAATTAAAAATTCAACCCTTGCATCTCATTTCGCAACTCGAGCCTTTCCTGACGAGCGTGTAATTGCAGATGTAGTCGGATTTGAGTCCGTCTTTGAGGAACCTCTCACAGAGCATCACACATCCGGCCCGCGTTCTTGTGATTCGGGCTCGGGTCCGAGGAGACGGCCTGTCACACCGGCCGCAACATACGCAAGCACGCCCGCTTTTGCTCACAAGAGCGTGTATGTGTGGGTGAGGAGCGGCAACACAGCAAGACAGGGCGCAGATTATGAGTGCGACGCGACCTGTCAAGCGACCGCTTGAGGGGCTTTGACCATCTCAGACGGCAGCACAAGAAGCAAGCTACCGTTTTGTGATTTCCATCTCCTAGCGCTCGGGAAAAGCATGGCCGCGATCCTGCGTTGATGAGACAGTGAGGGCATACATAGTAGGTGTATACGGAAAGTTCCATATCAAGGAATGTCACGAGATGGTTTGGAAGGCGCGTCTTGAACGAGCCGTTCCCGCCTCCGCAGCGCGCGACTGGACGGATCTGCAACGACGGCCTCAATGGCTGTCTGGCTGCCCGGCTGTCCGGCTGTCTGACGAGTTGAGATGCTGCAGCCTCAGTATTCCACTGACCCCATCCGAACCCCACCAAGGATGCTGGGGTATAGGATCATGCCCTCCAGCGGGACCCTGTGGGACCTGTGGGGCCCTGCCGGGAGCTCTGGATACTATGTACCTTTTGCCAATGTCATCAGCTCATTTGTTTCAACCACTGGAGAGTATGCGTGATTGCTGATGGTCATCCAGGGCCCAAGATCTAGACCTGACCCGAGCTGCTCGTCGTCATTTCCCCACGACGTCTTGTCATTAGAGAGATTTGTCCTGGGGATTCGGCCTTACTAGATTAAAGGACCCACGGCTTGTGTCTGAAGTTGCCTTTCGACGGCGATCCTCACGCCAGCGACCCACCGATCCACCGCATCCTTGCGCTCCCCGGAAAGCGGATTTTGCTGCATGACATCGTTTTTCACGGTCCAGTGCAACTGTGCCTTCCCGAGCGATCATTTCACGCCGCCGCCGCAACCTCCCTAAGGCCTGGTTTGATGAGGCTCATTTTACACCAACACAGTATCAAGTTTCAGACCAAGCTCGATTCATTGCTATCCTCTCAAAATTCGAGAACGTCAAGCCAGGTGTGGCCCCAGACCTTGCAGCCTCAGCAGCCCTGGTGGCTGGTTCCTGAACAACCAAATGACGATTCAATCGCAAGACTTCTCTTCCCTGTTCACCTGAGCTGCCAATCCACCCTCGCTAATATGGCCAAGACCGCCGTACCCGTCTTTTATCGTCGGGTTTTACCAATCTGGATCAGAAACCTGCGCCGGCAGTCCGGTAGGAGTCAATCTATAGCCGAGCAAGGAGCAAGAAACATCCAGCCTATGAAAAATAGCACCAGGGACGATACACAAGGGTGGCCGCCGGTAAAAGGTGGGTTTGCTTTCTTTCCCCCTTTGTCTCCAAGCTGTCGGTGATAGCTGACGTACGAAGTCTGAAGCCGACAGAATCTGCCGTCCGAGCAAAACGACACAGCCACTTCGGAAAAGAAAAGTTCGGCAAGACGTCGAAACCCTGACAGCTGTGCAGGAACACCATGTTCAGATCAGATCTAGGAACCCGGTGAAGAGCGCCCATTGATGCCTAGGCGCTCGGCGACATCTTGGAGCACCCGGTTCTCGTACGATGAAGCATAAGCAGAGGCTGAAAAGTCCTAGACATAGTATCACGAAGACATACAGGCATGGTGTTTTGCGGCTCGGCTAGACCTGCAATCTTTGGTAGGTCACTTTTCCCATGCATGTAGCTTATTTCATCCGTCCACTCTCCACCGGCCTGGCTGCTCTCTGCCGAGGCGAGGCCTATTCCGATCTACCAGATTTTTATGACCGAATTTATGGTCCACAAAACGATCAAGAGGAGCCTTCGCTCGTCAGGCTCCGGGCCCCCTACAATGGTCCCCCGTTGTGGATTCTGGAGGCCCAAAAGGGGAGCGAAGCGGGCCACGACTATCCCAACCAGGATTAGTGCGGCTCTGAAAACAGGGTCGTTTCACTAACCAAAGGAGGACATAATGTGGCATAGCGTTGAGCCCACTTGTTTGCGTCTTTTCATGCAAAGTTCCAACCCATGAGAGAGCTTTCGTCCTTTTCCCGAAGAGCGTTGAGATCAACGGAACAGTGGTAGTTCGCAAGTTTGCAAACGAACGAGTAGGAATCCAATTCCCAAACTGCCTCGACGACTCGCCGCCACGATCGTCCGGGCAACCGGTCGATCACGCGTACCCGCACGCAACAATCAAGCCTCCTTGGTGCAGGCTGTGGCACGAATTACCCACCTCAGCCCCATGATGGCAGCAGCAGCAATAGCAACAGCAGCAGCAGCAGCGGCGGCGGCGGCGGCGGCCGGCGTGGCAGCGCAAGAAAATCCGTGATCTGCTGTGAACTCGCAGTCCTATTCGTGCGATTTGTCATGGCCCGTCGGGCAACTAGCGACAAGAGGACGAAGGTTGGCCGCCTTGACTCGCTCCTGTCTCGAACATCAGCCGACTAAGCCAATGAGTGCGCAGCCTTGCGGAGTACAGCAGCATTCTGGCAGCTCGTCCTACCACCCCCAGCATCACCGTCTCAAAAATCTTGTTGCTATGTTTGGAGGAAGCACCTTCGTGATGGAAATAGACCCGACCAGGCAAGCACCGTGTCCACTGTCAAATCACTGCGTACTTTCATCTGATTTCCATGGCGGGACGATCTCTTGACACGGACCCATGAAATGCGGGCATTCCCTGCTTCCATGGGAACCTTTTTCTTTCCTTTTTTTGTTTTGGGCTTGGGCCACACCAACACCAAAAAAAGCATATGGTCCACATGCCGTGTACCAGCCGCGCGCTGGACCGTTTACCCCGCGGATCCTACAGCCAACATTCTGCGGCTGCGCCCACTGCGCCGCGCAAACGATGAAACGAGAAGAAGCACACTTGGCCACTAGAATGAGGCTATTTGCGGGAAGGCTGGCTCTAGTTCATGGTTGGGTTAAAGTTCACAAGTCAGTTGGTGAGTTCCTGCGGCCGTTGGTCATGCAGCCCTCGGTTCCTGCAGACTAATAAACTCTTGTAGCAAAAGCAGCTGTAGATCAGGTACGCGGGCAATGCGCGGGCAATGCACTTACCGGCGCTGCGAGCTTGTGAGGTTGGCAACAAAAGCCATGTGCGTTATCAGAATCTGAGACGCACGAAGTCTGACAAGGCGGGGCACAGCCAGAGTGGTGTGAAGAAAGTGCGAAAACAATTGGAATTGGGATCCCATTTCGGCTTATCCCGCTAATAAGATTTCCCCTTTGGCACATTTACCAGACGAAGTGCCAAAGACACACACCTCACAAGCCGGCGGGAACATCTACAGGCCGTTTGCCCGCAGCCTTGAGCCTCGGTCGGCCTGTTCTGCCTGTTTTGCCTGCAAGTGCGGCTCGTCCAGGAACAATCATGCGAAACCATCTCCACGTTCTTGAAAACGTTGTATAATCTATCTGTTTCTTCAGCGTCCCGGATCTGATGCGGTCCGGGTCCATGGGCAAGCCACCCTCATCAACTCTTGGCCTCTTGCTAAAAGAAGCAAAACGGCAGGGCAAGGCGCTTGCTTGTTTACCGCGACCCGCGCCAGCGCGCGTCTTGCTATCCCCCATCGCAGTCGAACGCTTGCTTCGCCCCTCAAAGTCACTGTTACTTCAACCCGATGATGTTTGATTGGCAGCAAGGCCTCTCCCTGCCCTGTTCGATGGACAAGACAATCTTGTTCCCGAACTGACAACTGTGATCTGGAATTAGAAAACAAGATCCACACTGCCAAAACAAATGCCCGCGACTGGATGAGTCTTCATGCAAAGATCGGACGCACACCACGTGCGGCCAGGCAACACGGCCACTGCCACCTTATCTGAAGCTGGACAACATCGGCTGGCTGCAGGGCGTGCCGCCTCTCTATACTGCCTGGGGGAATCCATTCCGCCGGCATCCACGCCTTGCTCGTACGAGTTTTCTGGGCGTGGCTTGCTCTTGCGAGCGATAACTTGCTGTCCATGGCTCAGCACTGCAGCAGTCCGTCACCAGCATCCAATGAGCTGAGAGGCTGGGCCGGTGATGATCCTCCACCATTGCCGTTGAGCTGTGTGGCGCGCGCGCTCCCATGGTGATCTAGAGCAAGGCCGGGTACAAACGCTGCCGGGATAAATATTCCCGGAGAATATGTGCGTCCAGCTGCTTCAAGACGACGTCACTGAAGATCCAAAGCGTGACGGGCTTATACGCTTGCAGCACTGAATCCCGTGTCCTAGACTTGAGATGGTCTGGTCAAAATCCGAGTCTATGGTCACGACACCTGCCATCCTGCAGGTGCCGATGAGTCTCTGTACCAGAATCATCACAACATATGGCCTGCAGGTTGCTCGCTAGCCTGACATGTGCCAAATCGGATGAGCGCGACTCCACCTCCAGCTTTGCAGGCGGAAGGACGTCCGAGCATCAATCTAGACCTGCTCTACTCATCTCGATATTTTATGCAGTATGACTGGGGCCTCACAGTTCGTTTGACAGACGAGTCACAAGTCTAGGAAATACGGGTGTCTTGTACCCCACAAAGCCTTGGTGTTGACCGCAACAGCCTCGTGTTTATTATGGTTGATTTGGGGGCATCTTGTATGCATGGGCTGCGTATCATCATCGCAAAGCGTCGAAAAGCCTCCGATGCTAGAGTTCCTGCCCGTGCAGCTGGACATCGTCTTTCTGCACAGCAACATGCCGGTATTTCGTGATCTGTCACACATCATCTCCGGTGCAGGCGTTGTGCTAGACCAGCCAACAGCATGCAGAGCCTCCTTCTGCAGCCGCAGCTGCACAGCTCAGGATTACAGGATGTAATGTGCCCTGTTCCGCGTCCAAGCACAAGCGTGCTGAGATTCAGCGCGGCACTGTGTTGCTTCTACCGACAGTTTGAGCTACAAGCATCTTGTTGTCGCAAACCACCTGCAAGGACCTTTCGATTCCAGAGATTACTTCTGGAATAGAAGGGACACAATCAAAATACCTCCGGTCCTCTCCCAAGGCTCAACCATCTTTCGATGCGCAGACCAAGGGTCTTTCGCTACCCAGTGGCAAAAGGGTCACACCATCGGATAGGATGTTTCTTCTGCTGGGCTACCAGCGCGGCTAAATGTACAAGGGCATGGCTGGGCCTTCAGTCACAGTCACTTCACTTCAACGTAGGTAGGGTACACATGACGTTCAGTCTGCAAGTGCAGCAATCACGAGGAACCTGCAAGATGCAAGCCTTCTGCATATACTCCACAGTGGATAAACTCTACTGAAGCCAAAGGGATCCTATAAGTTTCAATGTGCGGCATTGTTGGCCGTCTGCCCAGTCGGGGAGTATCGGGGAGGGCAAGCTCGACTGCCATCTAAATGGGACTGCAAAACGTTCCAAGTCCTGGGAGCCTGCCCCGAGTGATAGGCAATACTATGGTAGATACCAGCGTCTCAGCGAAGATTGAAGGCGAAAAGCGGGATGTCGGGAAAAAGTGATCGAGTCTGCGCATCACGATCCCTTCAACGTGCATACGGCTGTTCCGGCTCTGTGAGCCGTATGTATAGCGTGCACGGCGTAATGTGTCCCATGAAACATCCCCACCAACCGCCTAGCATTTGGTCATCGGCCCGTGTGTAATTCAAATAACTTACTTCACAATTGTGGGTATAGCCTTACCACGCCCTGCTCTGACCAATCTTGTCCCAAAGGAACTTTCCAGAAACATGTTGACACGAAAAGGTGATGGTCCCCGCTTGTTCGATTTGCTTCAGGGTATCCCGCGGCATGGCTGCTGGGTCCAGGCTTTGTCAAGACATTGCTTGGATAATTCACATATCGAAAACGTTTTGCGGGATCCAGCTGGTCAGGGTGGTGTAATTGGAGGAGACCGTATCGGCATAAACGTTTGCTTCTTCGACTCCACATCTCTGAATGACGAGTCGCAATGGCCCGTCATATTCGAGAAACCTTCTTGGCCTGCTTGGATGTGATAGAAGCTTGGTAAGACGGCGCGGCAGTGGTTCACATGTGGGCTGAAGTCGTCGCTGGATCGTCGTGAAATTGCCACGCTCTTTACGAAATCAGGCTGTAATTCTGCAGGGTCCAGATGGCGTTGTGTCTGAGATTCCCGCCTGTTCATGAATCATATCCCATGTGACCGGTGTGTCTCGACGACGCACAATGGCTTGATGGTGTCCATGTGCCTCACCTTTTTTTTTGTCTGAGGCGTAGAAGTTGGCCCAGTAGCCACTGGAACGGGGGAAAGTTCCGTCCCTATAACCGCCATTAGTTTACCGGGCAGGTGTTGTCGAGCTGACGCACATGTCTCATTATCTTTTTTTTGGTACCACGGTACTCGACGCTGTAGCACCTCGCAAAGAGAAACAAGGAGGGAGCCTTGACCCAGTTTGGGGAAAAGCCGATGGGACCGCTTCTTGCCCTTCAAGAGAGCTCAGAAGCGCTGAGTGCGCAATCTTGTGAAAGCTGTCTCGGCTCAGCCCATAGGGATCTCGCAGCTCGGTTATCGTGAACCCCTCGGAGGGTCAGCCATCCTTCGCCAACCCAGTGCGGGAGGAGAGCGCGACTCGGTCGGCCGAAAGCAAAGCGTGGCTTGACCCGCGCCGAGACAGTGTTGTAAGAGCTTGCTTCTGGAGAACACCAAAGTTGTTGATCATGGGACGGTTGTGGTGGTGGCCCTTGCCGGGCTTGCTCAGCGATTGGACGTGTGGTTACTCTTCGAGCCTAATCTTCTCGAGTTTTTCACTGGATGCACACCAGGAGATGTAGAAAATGTTGCTGGACGGCTGAGTTTATGCGTCTACTGCACCAGTCTCACAATTGACAATCGCAGAAGCGGGATGCAAGCCACTCAGTCGGCGCAGTTAGAGTGCTCGCTGTGGCTTCATGTGCAGTAATATCTTGATGACATTTCTCCATCAACCGCCACCTTGAGCTTCCTTTAGCTTCCTTGATCTTCAAGCCTAGGCTACTTGAATGCAGCCGTTCAAATATGCACTGTGAGCATGGCTTGATAATCAAGTGATCGCTGGTGGATAGATCAACTCCTGGGCATGTTTATTGATCACATCTCAATCTGATTGCAGTTGAGGACCTTTCCAACAAGTGCTGAGTGACCAAAACACCTCTCAGAATGTCTTCGTTATAGTTTCTGATGTATGAAGTCACTAAGACTTTTGCACACGACCAGATGTATCTTACCAATCACATAGATACTACTAGTCTCTATCATGTGTTCCCAGCACGTCCTTACTTCGAAAAGCCCCTTGAAAGCATAATCAGGTAGAATATGACCAAGTAACAAGAAGAAAGGCGAGATCAAGAGGGCAAGATGCTGAGTATCTTGAAGCGGCACACGATTAACCAAGTCCGCCCTCATCATTATTGAATTGAACCATGGCATCTAGACGTATTATGACTCAAGGTTCATTTTTACTTGACATAATGTACTTGCAATACCAAAGAGCCAGAGCCCAAAAATCAACGTGACCTTCAAGCGGTGCTATCGTAGCTACTACAAAGCAACACAAGCAGGTTTTCCGATGATTGGAAATTCCGTACCGAGTAAGCATAAGAAGTGGAAAACACGCGCTGTTTGGAAAATGATTTACCGTGGCGCCGTTCGAGGCCCCGAGGCGAGCACGACACAATGGAAATATTCATTTACATCGTCGTCCATCCTCAACCCGAATGAGGTGTTGTCACCACAAATCACATCGGGACCCTGAGCCATTCTGTGTGTGGATATATGTTTAAGCATAAACTTGTCGACTTTGCTCCGTTCTCCGGTACATCGACCTAATTAGTTCAAAGGCCTTTTCCATTCCGCGAGACTGACACCTGACGGATAGGCCAACTTGCGCTAACCACCACGATGGCAGCTGCTATTCGATTATGATATGAGATGAAACTTCCATTATTCAAGAACACATATGGAGAGGAGGGTGCGTTCTTGAGTTTGGCATGGCTTGAACGAGCAAGAGTCTGAAATGCTATCTGCAGAAATTGAGACTAGTAGGCCAGCAGCAAGGCGAGGTCGGGACCGATTGACCAGACCATGAAAGAACAGATAGATAGAGGATGGGAGGCTTTGGGAACAAGACAAGATGGTTCTTGAAGAGTCAACCACCGTAGATGCTTCTTCATCAACAGTGGTCTGAGAGGCGGGGTTCTGTGGTGATAGATAGCCTCGTGTGTTGAGAGTTTCGCTAAATTGTACCCAGTTGAAGTAAACAGTCCTTGTTTGAACAACTAGGGCTCCAAGGCACGATCTTTCGTGACAGACGGGGAACGATGTTTATGCATAGCCAATCGAATGCAAGACAGTTGAATCGATATCATAAAATGCAGAATTTCCATCTTCTTTTCCACCGTCAGAGACACCAATTACACTTGATATTACAATGGCACAATAACACGAGTGTGCTTCCAATTGTGTTACACTATATACTCAGACAGTCTACCCTGACCACACCGCTCTATGTGTCTAGTAACCTCTAATACAGCGGAACGGCTCTACGTTATATTTCCTACTGTCCGATAGTAGGCAGCAACCCTACCAGCAGACAGATCTTGACCCCGAGGGACGACAGGGTCAACACCACTAAGCGTCACTGGTTTTGCCCGATGGATGTCTCCTATTAACCCCTAAATTCCTCATCTCCACCGCATCCCCGTCATCTGCCCCCGCAATGGCGCTGTTTCTCCTCCTCGGCCCGGACGAAGTCGACAGCCTCACACCTTTGTTCTCGCCCAACTCCGCCAGTTCCTCCTGCGAGCCGGCGTTCTCCTCGGCCCTGAACAGTCCTCCTCCAGCATTGTTCCCCGACGTCTCATTGCCATTGCTCGCAATGCTAGGTGAGTGACTTTCTTCAACGTTCATTGCGTCGCTTCCATAGGAGCCCCCGACACTTTCCATGGTGAATGGACTTGCTGTGGGTCCATCGAGGATACTGAGCTCCAAGGAGGTGAACAATTTGGGCAGCAGCAGTGCTCGCACAGGAATCAGCGCCAGAATGAAGACTGGAAAGCCTACGGCAGCGACCGTTTGTGTGATAGCAAATGTCGCGCCAAACCCAATGATCTCGATCGCAACAAACCACCAAATGGCAGCCCGCCGCTCGATCTTGTTGAGTGGGTTGCCCTTGTCGGTGAGAGACTTGTCTCTCACAAGGAATAAAATCTTGGCCGTAATGCCATTGCCCTCGAGCGCCTGATAGCCCATGATGAAGAATAGCCCGGCCAGAACGCCCTGCGGAATGAGATGGAGGACAACGAGCAACGGACCGGTCATGGTTCCGAGGGTCAGGAGTCCCTGTGCGAGGTTGGACACGCGCTGCTCGACCACGTGCGTGCGCTTGAGCTCCCAGTGGCCTTTGTTGTCGCCGCCCTCGTCATTATCATGGACGACTTTCGTGACGCACAGTGATTCGGTGTGGAACGGAGCTTGGGGAATCAGGCCATTGGGGAAAGGGAGGCCTAGGATTCCAGCTACGCCAGTGGTAAGACCAAGTAGGAAGAGGTCCCAATGGAAACCGGCCGGCTTTTTGAGTGGGAACTCGGTGCCTTGGGCGATGAGGGATGAAACTACCGAGCTATTTTCAGTAGGGGAAGTCAAGTGATAGATGAAGTGAAGCTTACCGTTGTGATCGAACCAAAACAGAATAGTCAACAGAATAGCGAATGGGATCGCCAGGAAGACATCAGATACACCAATGTTCCAAAAGTCGACTAGCCAGCTCCGATCTTGCGTTGGAAAAAATGCCGTGCTCGTGGGCAGGTATTCAAGCTGGACCTCCTTCATCCTCCCGATATGCACAAATCCCGAAAAGAAAATCACGGTGAGCGGTGTGCCATAATCCTTGATGAATACCCTTACGTAGTGGTGGAATAGCGTGCTGTTTCCCAGTTCGCTACTAAAGTACGCGATAGCGAATACAAGGATAGCTGCCATCGTGCTCAGGTAGAACGGCTCAGCGTCGCCTAGCAGCACCAAGATCTGGACGCCCTTCTGCAGATAGATCCAGGCGACGTAGAAGCCGAAGATGTCACAAGGGAAGCGCGTGACGTATCGTAGCCAGTTACACGAGTTGGTGATGGCTAGCACCCAGTGCATGACCAGCGACCAGAGGCCAATCCAGGTCATGAAGGCGAGGTAGTTGGTGCCTGTTGGTGTGATGATGTCGTAGACGGTGTAGTTGAAGACGGTGATAGGGCCTGTGACGCCGACTATTACAAGAGGCTGGCAGGCGATGAGGGAGAATACGAAGGAGCCGAGGACTGAGGAGAGGAGGACCTCATTTACGCCATAGTTTGAGTGTGTTCTGGTGAACATGTCCAGCGAGAAAGCCAATGCGGGAAGGATGCTGTTGTAATGGTAAGCCAGAGTCCCAGTATCGTTTTGAAAGCCATGGGACTAAATGAGGGCCCCTAGAAACACACGTGGCAAGGAGACTGTGCTGTGATGGCAGTTTTGTATGATTCCAGGACGGCTGCAATATAGGGGACATAATTGATGGTGTTTTGGCATACTTTGCAAAATACATGTAGATGGTTGCTGGTACAACACGATAATCCCACGCATCCACCCAGTCACTCAAATAGTATGGCGCTCGACGACGAACGTCGTTGACCATACCCTGAAAGAGGCGAATCTTCCACCACTTTGGGCCTTGAGGAGGAGCCGAGCCGGCTTGGGATGGTGACGCCGTGTCGTTTTGTGAGAACCTCTTCTTGAGGCCATTGACCATGTTGAGCAAGCGCGGACCGGCGGATTGCCCAGAGCCAGAGGCCGAATGTAGATTGTTCGGCAGAGGCAAGGACTCGCCGCCGGTGGCAGCACCATTGTCGTGAGTTGACATGGCTGGCTGACTGCTTTGGACGAGCGGCTATACTTGTCAAACACGACGAATTAGAAAAGGAACGAAGTTGGGTTATTGGAAAATGACGGGCTCCATGCGCAGTAGCATGTTTGGCACCTTCAATTCGATTAGGTCTGGAGGACGATATTAAAGGAGTATTATTGACTTGAAGAAGGAAGAGGTTCACCGAAAAGTTATCTTTATTCCCGGACAATAATAATAATACCATGCAATTCGACGAACGATTCAGGGCAGTGGAGAGAGTGGAGATGACGTGATCCACCTCCGGCCGCCTCCAAGAGCGATTGCCGGGCTGGACAGGTGCAGAGAGATGCCTGCAAGGTACCGTACGCACCAAGTTGAAGAGAGTTCTATTCAGAAGGGGAATACGTCTAGAAGATCATTCTTAGCCCCTAACCTACTATCATTGCTAAACCACAAGCGCCAAGGAGTCCAAGCTTCGCGATCTCGGGGCGGTGGAGGGGGTTGGATGTGGATGTTGCAAGTAGTCTGGTAACAGTTGCTAGGAGGACAACTTTGGCATGGCGACCAATATATGCCCTTTCTACTATCCACCAAGGTTCTGAATAATATCAACAATACCAACTTATGTCTGATTTCGAAAAGATGCGCCCTAGGACCCATTCATAAGGCACCAATTGACCCAACTTTCAGCGAAGAATGATAGAAGTATACCTTTGTGTCCGGGATAGGAGCTCCTGGTCTTGAATACTCCCGACGGCGCGCCAACGTTCGGCCGCAGGCGCGTGAGATCGATTCGAAAACATGTTGCAAGTGGCGAGAATCTGATCTCGGTGTTGAAATGTGCAATATTTCGAATACAGACATATCTCCTCTAATATCTTGGTCGTATACTTGTGCATTATGAATTCATTCGTCTTTAGTAGGCACCTTCTACTACATGCTATCTGTCGATATTAATGGCATCGTGTGTTTCTGTGTCTATAAACTGGCGCTTTCATATAGGCCACGTGCTCGAGCTTCACTGCGTGGTGAACCTTTTCAGGCTTCAATCTCTCCTCGACATTCGAATTCAGTACTCTCTCTCAGAAGATAGGGACTCTCGTAGCACAGCTGCCCTAGGGTCTTCGGTATAAGTCAAGCTGTTCTCGTCTATGTCGTCCGCATAGCCGAATATTTAGCCCCACGACGATGATTTTGTTGCACCTAGGCCTCTTCAGGTTGATTGTCTTTGTGCCTCGCTGTCGTCGTTTCCCTTGACATTCGGTGTGACGCGGGAATCCTCAGAACGTGACCATTCCAGCCATCTCCGCCATTGACTTTCCATTGAGAGGATGGAAAGTTCTGGTACTTCTAGCCTTCACAAGTTCTGACTCGGACTTTCTTTCTCCTTGGGATTCAATGATGACCAGAGCATCGTAGCCAGATAAATAGCAACCCACCATTTGACGGCAATAAGACCATGTCTTATCAACCATGCCCTCAGCAGCTCTGGTCGATTCCCCGCAAGCGCGTCTTTAAAGGCTGCGGTGCCCGTCTCCACAGGAGATGGCGTAGCACAGGGATCTGGAAGGTATCTCACCAAGAGCCTGTGTCTCGTGCACTCAATGACCGCCTTGGCAGTTTCGGCTTGTCCCCTCCAAGAGGCGTATTCGACCCTGAGGACTTCCCCAATGAGCGACTTGCTTTCAAGCCTCGTCTCCATTGGTGAGTCGACACCATGTTGGCGGAGGTGAAACATGAGATCCCTCACGTCTTCTTTTGTGATACTATAGTCAGGATGCACTATTCTCAAGACCCGCGACGTGAGTAATGGTGGGAATTCCAACGGTGATATTTCTACCGTGGCGTCACTAATTAGCTTCTCATAGACGCGCAGCTTTTGCGTAGAGATGAGCATCTGGAGTTTCGAGGCCTCTCCTGCCCAGTAGAACTCAATCCATGCGCTCGTTCCCAAAAGCTTCAACTGAGCCACAGCTCCTGGTCTGACTTCTAAGAGGGCATCATAGATATGCTTCTCCGAAGTACCCATTCGCAGTCCATGGATAACGACAAGTCTCCGTTTCAGCGAATCTTTGTAGACCTCGAACGGTGTAGCCGTTGAGGCTTTTGGCTGCTGATACACTTCCTCTCTAGGTATCCGAGGCCTGTCAGAGCAGTGTTTCTTCCTTTGGCCTGCATTGGCTTCACTCCAGTCTTTGCCGCTGGACTTTTGGGCTTCACCCTGGTCTTTGGGCTCCTGTGACGCAGAGGGCCTACTTGTCTGCTTCTGGCGCTGCCCCTGTCTAGGTGAAGGTGAAGTACGTTGCCAAGGCTGTTCGTGATAGAAGGGATCTCGACGCTCCGAGGCTGTCTCCGTCTTTCTCTGTTTTGCCTGGTTCAGAGCAGCTTCTCTCGCCCTGTCCTGCTTCCTTTGCCAGGCTTCTTTCGCAGCTTCTTCTTTGCGCCATTTCTCGGACAAGCTCTCGGCTGGGTTTGGATGTGGTGATGACGAACGAGGCGGCTGAGTAGCGACAGCATTCGGCTTGTTAGGCCGCAAAATATTTACGTATGTCTCATATACTTTCGAATGTTTTTTCATCAAGTCCTCCAGTCCATATCGTGCGGCGTTGACCTAGATTTGGGCGACATTGGATACTGTTGCATACAAGTAAAGATTTTGGGAGATAGAGCTGTGAATGTGACTGACACTTGTAAAAATAGCCTTGTCTCGGGTCCTGTCATGATCTGTGTTGACCTTCATCACCAGCTTCCTGTGTGCGGTTTTGATTTGTTCAGGACTGGCTCCTGGGTGCAGATTGAGAGTATTGTACCATTCCTGAACCTCTATGATTGTCGGGGGTGGGAACTGGTATGGAGTACGATGATGATTGCGTCTCTTCTGCTGGGTGAAGAGCGACCGTGCAGCAGTGGCCCTCTGTGTGTGAAGGTCGCCCAGACACCAACTCGAGGAAGCGCAAAGAAGGATAAATGGCGGGCGATACCATGACGCTGCGGAGGAATGGAGCACACGCGTGCGAAGAAGGCCTGTCTTCATGCTGCAAGGAAACCTTACATGAGGTTTGGGTGAGGCTCCCCGGGGCCACATCCCGACGCCTAAATACTACTAGGTAGGTACCGAGCTACCTGGAGGTACGTGGGGTTCTCTCAGCTCTGGGAAGCGTCGCGAAATAGAAAAGGAATTTGGACCCCTGTCAATTGAGTTTGCAGGGCCGAAGCGGGCCGAAGCGCGCTGGAGCAACGTTATTCTTAGCGTTGGACCCTGTGGACCTGGAAGCTCCAACCTCGAGGATCCCCCCGCGGTGCCTAAACCTTGCGTGACCGACTGGGTGTGTCATGGTGAGCCTCTCTCCTTCGCTCGGGCTCTTTGCACCAGCCAGGCACCGTATCTCCTCGATCTCCTTCGTTGCGCCCCGCTCAACGAACCTCAAGCACCCCGAAAGAAGCCACGCGAGGCTCGTGCTTCCATCGCTGCTACGATGGAACCACCATCCAGCCCGAAACCCGGCTGCCAAGCCTACGAGAGAGGAAGTTGAGGGGTGGTATGACAAGCTCGGCATGCCCAAGCTTACGCCCTTTGAAGATATTAAGAAAGATTTCTACGAACAAAGCAAGATCTACCATCCAGACAGAATAGGCAAAGATCCAGTCGCCAGGGCGAAGTGGCAGGAGGTCAGCTCCCCAACTCCCCGCCTGTGATTTACAAGCCCGTTGACTGCTTCTCTCTACTTCAGATTTTGGATCTATATGAGGCTTTTAAAATTATACACGCCAACGGCCGTAAGGCAATCATCGACCAGGAAATTAGAAAACGTATGAGCCAAGGACAGGCGGCTTTTCGAGCCCAAGCAACCGTTGAAGATGCGACAGGGGCAAGGAGCATGAAGCAGCGGACCGAAGACGCCATAAAGAAAGCCCAGAAAGAGATAGACAATCTTCTCAAGAAGCAAAGGCAAAGAGAAATAGAGCAAAAGAAGAGAGAACAAAAGGAGAGAGAGCAAAAAGAGAGAGAACTGAAGGGAAGAGAGCTAAAAGAAAGAATGCTAAAGCAGAGAAAGAAAAGGGAGAGAGAAGAAAGGGAGAGGGAACAAAAAGAAAGAGACGAACGTATGAAGAGTGCGACTGACAGGCCAAAGTCGAAAGAGGAGGCTCGGCCAATCACCCGTCACACTGCTGCGGCTAAGACCAACAACAGGATTCTTCAGAAGGCTGCCGAGAAGGCAGACATCGGTGCTCGGACCAGGATTGTCAAATTATATGGCCTGCCACCTTGGGTCAATCTGTGGAAAATCTGCAGAGCCTTTAGCACATTCACGCCGGGGGCAATCTATGACTGTGGTTACATGGGTCGAGACTGCTGGTTCGAATTCTTCAACAGCTCTGCAGCACGCCAAGTTATGGACAAGATAGAGTCTGGAGAATTGGTAGTGACGACCAAAGACAGCACGACAAACGCTACCAAAGACTGCACGGTTCGTCAAGCCAAGCTTGATGTGGCTGCTGGAACGATACCCCCTGGAACATTTCAGTTTAGGATCTTGACTTTGTGTCAATTGTCCACGCTGGATAACAGGATCCCGGACCCCCAATCCGTGGGGCCCTATCTCACCCGGGCTGATGTCCGTTCACGAATTATGGTGGAAGAGTTGAGCCCCCAGCTAGGATATAGAGTTCGTTTCAAATCGGTCAAGGCTGCAGAGATAGCATTGAAATGGTTTCAAGAGAATCGCCCCGAGTTGACAGTCTTAACCGAACCAGATGACGTCGGCTCCATCAATCCGACTTCAGATGCTGGCAAGACTGCGAACGAATCAGGCGATGATGATGATGATGATGATGATGATGATGATGATGATGATGATGATGATGATGATGATGATGATGATGATGATGA